>LUCW03002117.1:0-10183 GCA_001586965.3 Sphaeroforma sirkka | reverse complement strand
CTTGCTATATATATCAAGTAATCGCATCTCGATACGGGTCGATATAGGTCGTTATACGGAGGTTATGAATGTGTTTCTATTCGACACTTCTGCGAGACTATATTTCAGACTATCTTCTGAGACCAGGGCTGCACCGAAAGTTCATTGTCGACGTTACGTTCTAGCTATTTCATGGATAACAAAAAGTAGTTCCTCTCTCGATTTCAGCTTGTCGATGCGCTTCCTGCATACAAGACGACGGGAAATTCAGCGATGTTCCAAGAAAAGACATCACATCAGCACTTGTATACAAATCGCTGGAATAGAGGATGGATTTGTGTTTTCGTGCACAACGCTTGCTCATTGACATAAACTCACTTTGGGCCCATATTGATACCCGGATTGCTGCCGCATAGGTGAAGAAAGTGAATGTGAGTGCCTGTCGCTGTTCGTCGGAGATGGATTGTGCGTACATCGAGTCGTGAAATAAGAAGTACGTGTAGATCGAGTTTGCTGTGGTACCCCCCTAAGAGGTGACTAAAAAACGGATATGTAAGGTCCAAGTGATCTCAAGATCGTAGGTGGCGAAATCACTTCATGGATTAAAACCAAAGCGGGGAGGTTCATGGACGGGCGTGGAGGGTACGAGACATAAAAAATCGATTGCTTTGTACGGCGCTATGAAATCAGGATATCGGTAACGGAGATCACATACTCTACAGGAGACTGGAGAGGGTGTAGATCACCAAACGGCGTAGCGTGTCAATGGGGTCTCGGACCGGGTCATCGTCAAGACAGGCCTGGTACATTAATTCTCCAGCATTCAGGGAACCTCTTCAAACTTCAAACTGACCGAGAATGAGCCTGAGTCCTGGGCTGTGTGTAAAGTTCGACTTCATTCGTTAGTTGTTCGTCATAAAATTCCGACGTATGCATGCTAGGGTTCAAAGGAGCGAGTAGTCCTGAAGGTCAAAACAAGCTGTTTCACCGATGGTATTCAGGCCAGACATAGGTTGCTGGAGTCCCATTGGCGGGAGACACAAGGGGAACGGTCGTCCCGCCAAGGAATGGGGGGGGCCTCGAAGATACCGGCCTGATGAGTAAGGTCGGTTGCCTACTGCTCCCTATACGACAGAGAGTCGACTTCGATTGGACCTCCTGCATATCGAGGGTCGGGTGTTCGACCATCTCGATGTTCAAAATCTACATTTTTTATGCTAGGCTGAGGTTCGTACCGCCGTCCTAGACTGGTAAAGACTCAGCTGCCCGTGGCAGTGGTTTGTCACCGTCATATTCGGCAGTTGATTCGTCGTCCTGTTCGAGGGTGGTGTCCGCAATAGCGCGAAGTGCTCAGAAATCGACCTCGAGAGCTGGAGAAAGTTTTGTGGTGGTTTGCGACACCACTGGTTGCTCCGTCATGAAAAGTCCGATGACATGATCAGGCACTGCTTGATGTCGTGTCGGGTATCACTTCCTGCGCAGCGTTCGTCAGTTTCACCACTGTGAGCGAATCGTCGTCGGAGCAGCCCAGATGTGAGTCGGCTTTCTTCTGAACGCGTATCGTAGCAGAAAAGCACAAAACCAATTGGTATTGGTGGCCAACATGCCACAGAACGGTCGGAGCGCCACTACGGTTCAGTTGGCGCCAGAAATATTGGGGCACGAGATAGTTCTTGCCCGGACGACTCTAACGTGTACCAGAAGTGTATATTTCCATGGCGGTTCTTCATAATATCTAAGAGGGGGTTGAGTTCCGTATACATGATCACAGGGAGGTCCGAATGTTGTAAAAAGCTCAAGGTCTCTTTGGCGCGAATCTACACCCTGTCATTTCCGTATCGCTATAGTTGCGTTGCACCGAGATCAAAGTACTGACCGTGAGAGCAACTAAATAGAGGTTTGAGTGTCCTGCGATAGAGCCAAAATCGATGATCTCTTTTTTGTAATAGCCGGGCCTCCACATTGGAGACTCTTATGTTAATAAACGTACTCTTAAGCAGTACGTAAATTATAAACGTACTATTAAAAAGCACGTGTATTAAATGGTTTTTAACGGTTCTATTTACAAGTACCTTTTTCCATTTTACAAATCAGATATTTTGGCGCCGACCCATTAAAAGGACTGTGAACAAGGCCAAAGAGTATATTTGGAGTAGGTCTATTAAGAGACCTAGATAAACACTCCAAAATATACATCTGAATACTTCGGTAGCGAGATGGCTCAACCGAACACAGGTTTCTAGAGACCCTTAATGGTTACCTAGTTTGACCTCCGCTCAGCCAACCAGATGTGCCAGTCTGATGATGGCAAGTCGGTAATTCTTGATAAGTGGCCAGTTATTGGTTAAGACAATAACTAAGGACATCAAGAGTATTTTTACTTTTTTACTTTTTTTTTCTAAAGATAGGATTTTACTAGTTTTAGTAATTCGTGCGACGAAACATGTAATACTAGTTTCGACGATAACGATAACGAAAACATAAATAAAATCCCTTTGGCGAAATCAGTACTGGGAGGATGATATATAGAGCAATGTCTCAGCCTTACAATCCCCCCGAGTATTGCTGATTTCTATGAGGCATACCTAACTTTATTACCAGACTAAAATTCATATACTTAAAAACTTGTTTTAAAAAAAGACTTTAAGATTTTATTACGTTTAGTAGCTCTAAGATGTTTATACCGCCTTAAGAGACCGATATTTTCTTTCTCTGTTCCCCACAAGATAAAATAGTTCATATTAGCCCTGGGTACCGTCTTTGCAACGAACGACGATGACATAACTGTCCCTTTGGGTGAGATGGAGTGCCATGAAACGTTAAGCGAGGTTTCTAAAGCCTTCTTCGTGGTATCCGCTGGCTGTATTGCTTTGGCGGAGAATTGCATGACCAACGCCTCCGGACACACCCATTATCAGGTCTGATTGGTCGAAAATGCGCCAACTGCGGGAGCGACGCGTTGTTGATCTCTACTTAGACAAAGAGCTTTATGAAAACGGCCGTTACACAGGCGTCCGGGTACATGACTAATCTTTGGTGCGGAGCGGTTGGTAGAATTTGTTTTCAATCTGTTACCCAAGCAAAGCCCGTGCTCTTCTTTGTAAGTCGGGTGAGTGGCTTCATTGTGCGCCCATGGTAGAGCACCATGCCGAACCACCAAGACATCGTAACCAGGAGACAGACAAGCTTCTCCCCAGTTCTTGGGTACCCGGGCAGTGAGGAAGTCTTTTAACCTGCCGCGGTCGATCATGGATTCATGACCTAAGATGACCCGACCAAAATGGTGGAGTCACCTCCTGTGGTAGATGAGCTAATATCTGGCTCTTGGTCGGTGGCAGCCGGATGTTCCTCTCAATCACAATGTAAAGTGTCTGGTGGATTTGATATACGTGCATTCCAAGAGCTGCCTGGCGGCTATAGTCAGGTCATTCAGGTACACAAACAGAGGTGTAACCTGCTAGAACGTATGAAGCATGCAATGATTCATATCAAATCAGCCGTTTTGTATACAATCCAGCAAACACACCGGCTGGTGAATGCGACCATCTGGAAGAGATGTGAACTCTGTGTGTGGGGTTTGTTAACTTCTTCTCAGATTCGGTACCGCATCTTTCTCATTACTTAAAGCCTTTCAGTCACCTACGGCTGCACAAAGGACCTTTTGGGAAAGCTTTGGACTAAAGAATGTGATGATGCATTTAAACTAGTCAAAAGTAAAGTAATGGACGCACCCATCATGTAGTACCCTGTGGATGGTGTCCCATTCAAGTAGCAACCGACGCTTCAGATCGAGCGGTAGGTTGAGTGCTTTTACCAAACGATAAATGGTAAACCGCGCTACATACAATTCTTTAGCAAGAGTTATAATAAGAGTCAACGGAATTACCCTACCGTTAAACAAGAGCTCCTTGCTATAGTTACTGCGCTAAGACAGTTTAAAGACTACCTTTATGGAAGTTGCTTTACTGTCGCCTGTGATCAAAAGTCTTTAACATACTTAAAAGATATGAACCCTGATTCACAGTTGGTGAGCCGCTGGCATGACATTATTGCCAAGTTCGCTTTTAATATAACACACATACCAGGAATACATAACCATCTTCCTGACATGCTCTCTCGACTTGTGCCCGACTACCAGAAAACAGTCAAGGAGTTATTAGCAACCGATTGGATGCTAAATAAGAAATGGTTTAACCTCGCTCAATCACGATGGGGTCCATTTACCGTTGATATGTTCGCCGCAGAACATAACAAACTGGTTTCTGAATATAGGTCGTTGACTCATTCTAAAGGTGATGCATTTCAGCTTGACTTATCAAAGCATAATGCGTGGGCTAACCCACCTTGTCAACTTATCGCACAGTTGTTAAATTATGTTAATATTACTAAATCTACCATTACGCTGTGTTGTCCCTTACGTAACTCCGACCCATGGATACGTGATTTAATTAATATGATTCAAGACGAACCTATTTATGTCGACCGTGAAACCGACACGTTTTTGTATCAGGGATCGTATTCTATTAAGAAGACACCTTGGAAACACACCATTGTTTGTCGCATCGGTCCTGCAGGTACCACTAAGTGGAAACCCTCAACCGAATTCTTAGCTAAACTAGAGGAGTCTAAAGAGTTTGAACAAAAGCTCAAGACTCGTACAACATATGCACCCAACAAGATTGCAGTCGAGGTAATGCCGATTGAAACGGCATTAGATCGTAAAAACATGGAACTAGCTAAGGCCATGGATCAAAGACTCAAAACTCTAAGAGAACCTGGAAGCTCGCACTCAACTACTTAAAGCGCTGTTTAAAGAACAGCCAGGGTTGCGAAACAACTGAAGAAGATACTTCAACAATCCAATGTTGTCAATTATGTATCTCAGGACTCTACCCCTTCTGATACTGAGGTTGCCCTTTCCAACAGGACTATGGTTCATCCAGCCAGCGTTACGCAGAATCTGACTGACTTAGAGGAGCTCGAAAGTAGAGTTAAAATTATACATAATTTAACGCATCGAGTATATGAGCATACTTATAAAATGGCTATTCGTGCAGGGCTTGATCACCCGGCGCTGAAAGAAACCATACGTGAAGTATACCGACGCTGTACTGATTGTGAAAAGAACCAGATCAAGCGATACGGTTGGGCACCCCTAAAAAAGTGTGACAGAAGACCAACCGATGCGCCGAGTCATAGTCGATTTGGTTAAACTCCCGCGATCCAAGCATACTGGCGATGTATATATCTGTCATTTCTTATGTGTGGCTTCGGGCCATAACTTGCTTTATGCAATACCGAACAAACGTCCACAAACAGTGGCAGAATTATGCTATCACGCGTCTTTAATGACTTCGGTTTCCCCCGAGTACTATGTTCTGATAACGGTAGTGAGTTTTGTACCGACGTAATGGAGGCACTTATACTCGTATCAGGCATGACCCATAGGCGTGGTGTTCCTTACAAACCTCAAACGCAGGGTGCAAATGAGACACGTCATAGAGAACTTAAGAAACTCTTGCGTACCGCACTAGACGACGTTGAGGATATGTGGCCTTATCATTTGAAATGGGTTCAGACTCAAATGAATAACTGCATGAATCCTCAAACTGGAACACTCCCGTTTCACTATTTCTTTGGCCGCTATAGTGAATTACAAGCAACGTTTGATAAAACTGCGCCCGAGAAACACGCTACCCCGTGGCTTCAAAGATCGAGCATATGCAGAACGTTGTTTACCCCTGTTTACTCGAGCACAAGAATCGCGTCCTACTTAAAGCGTATGACCGATGGAATAACACTAAGAACATTGTTCAGTTCAAAGTCGGCGATTACGTTAACATTATAAATCGAAACGCCAACGTTACCGAACTCTCTTCTAAGACGATAGGACCTTTTGTTATTTCCTACCATGATGAGAAGAGTGATACTTACGAAGTGAATAACATTGATGGTACTAGCGCAACCAATCTAGAGCACTCACCGTATCCCCTACCTCCGAACTCTCATTCGCTCGCTCATTTGATTCTGATGTACCAGTTATGGAGTCACAAGTCAAAGATATAATTGACAAAACATCCGAAGACGGTTACACTTACTACAAGACCCGTTTCATGGATGGGACAGTAGCTTAGCTAACCTCCGATGCATTTCGTGAATCTCGCGACTTTCTTCGTATCTTTAATAAGAAATGGAATAAGCGTTTACATAAGAACACACGAGATAAACGAAAAGGGTTTCCTCAGGTGACTACAAACCCTGACGGATCTGAAATTCCCTATTTGCCACCTACTTCCTACGTGACTAAACTTTCTGATCTGCTTACCAACAGTGCAGAAAATTGTTCAAACTTACTTACTAATGAAGAACAGCCTTTGGCTAATACCTTACCAAATAATAAACGTAAAGGCGCCTACATCGGAAATGGTTACTGGACCAAATACTAAACGACATAGAGTACAACATGAGTCTTGAACTCGTACATATAGGCACATACTTACTCGATAAGTCATGACCGAAACCGTTTTTACTTTGGTTTTCGCTTTACCAACTAGATCGTATCTTAACGTACGTTCGTAGTTCTAAAAGCTACTGGGGGCTATGTAGAAATACGGCCTCCGGTCAGTCTAAAATATCAAGATCAATTGAGATAATACATTGGTTTTATTTGTATTTTAAATAATTGATTAGTACAAGCTCTTTTTTTCCAATATTTCCAAAGTGTTCTAAATTCACTTTGATGGCTCCAATAGCCTGAGTATTTGGTATGACTCATCTACTTGGACCTATTTGAGACATTAGTAGATGTAGGATATTATAAACTAAATTTTATAATCTCCGAACTACTACTTATTGATTTTGGTCCTCCGCCAATCTCAAAAATCCAATAAGTCTTTTTTCTTTTTTTAACTTTTCTTCAGATGGAACTTTATTTATATCAGCTAATGTATTAACGTGACTTACGTTATTATGTCTATTTACAAATTAGAGCAAGTGGTCATGAACATTTAGTACTTCTAGTGAAAATTATTCAATAAAGAACAGCTAGAGGTACGCCCTGTGTGATCGAGGATATTTAGGCTCTTAACAAGAGGCGGTCCTGATCATTCTTACACAAGCTACCACTGCTAAATCTAACTGACTAAATTGTATTTTAGTTTAATATAGTTTGAAACCTAGTAATTTCCATCGAAGTTTACAAAAGCCTTCAGTGTCTCCACTGTACTCTCATTAGTAGAGAAATCGACCTCAGCCTGCGCGTTACCTAGCTGCTTTATAAAGCTTGGTTCTAAGTGTTCACACGAGGCTCATGCTCAGTGCTACGGGCTGTTAGTGCCAAGATGGTGTGTCTATTTCCTTTCCCTTGTTATCGATTAGATAGGCGAATGTTATCCGCTTTCCTATCGTCAAGGTCAGAGTCATTCAATAGACGGTCCTCAAGGACTTGCATACCAGAGCGTAATAGCCTGAGACGAGTATGTCTGGTTCTCACTTCCTCATCCTCAGGATTAGAGCGGGAACTCTCTAACGAGGTACTGGTGTAGCGATTGCCAAAATCGTGATTACCAGGGGTTAGTTGGCAAATGAGGGTCGATATTACGAGGATGGTAAGCCTCATCGAGTTCCATACGATCATATCCTCTGACAGGGTTAGATTTGTCAAGAGGATGGTCAATGGCAGCATCAGAGCTATAGAGATTAAATTTTTGAAATATCTTCTCTCTCGCCAGTGGTAACTGGCTTAGTGGTAAACATACTGGCTGGTAAACCAGTAGGTCTCGGGTTCGAAACTGGGCCCCGAATTTTTCTTCTTCTTCGGTTTTAGGAAGAATATCAGCCAAGTGGGACACGATAGAGGGGTCCACAACTGCTGCTGCCGCTAGCTCATTCAAGAGCGCTTCAGTGCGGTTCAATTGGCGTCGAGATTGAGAGGATCCAACCACTCGTTGTCGAGTTATGGCGTCCTCAGCTTCGGCCCCAAGATTTGAGCTGAATGGAATGGCTTCTCCATCGATGGCGAAACCGAAATTTTCGGACAGGTCCAATACTTCCTTTTCACTGATTTGTGCTGGAGTGTCCTTTAGATGTGGAGTTACAATGCCCCCCCGACATTCGTATCCACGAATTTTCCAGCCTTTCGACGTTTATCCCCTGTATTTGACGGCACGTAGTCAGGGGGCAAGCTGGGGTCCTGAGCTTCACTCCTAGGTGATACACGGACGCTGGCGAGCCTTTCCGCGATAGTAGATACCTCTTCTTCCAAGGCTTTAGGATCCGACGAGTCATCCTCAGAATTATCCTCTGTACCAACCTCCGAATTGGCTTCCCCAACAGTTTCCTCTCGGCGGGCTCAACTCCAGACAGGCTAGGTGTTTCCACAGGGACCTCAGGAACCTCGGCAGGCTTTGCAGGCTTAGAGCTAGCGGCTCCTTGCCTTTAGAAGTACCCTTAGCCATAGTATTTTGCTGGCTAGTAAATCGATGTTAGACAGTCTAGAAGCAGTACACTACTGTAACTACTGAATAACTGAAAAAAATATGTAAATTTCGATGGAAAATTACTAGGTTTCAAACTATATTAAACTAAAATACAATTTAGTCAGTTAGGATTTAGCAGTGGTAGCTTGTGTAAGAATGATCGGGACTGCCTCTTGTTAAGAGCCTAAATATCCTCGATCACACAGGGCGTACCTCTAGCTGTTCTTTATGAATAATTTTCACTAGAAGTACTAAGTGTTCATGACCACTTGCCTAATTTGTAAATAGACATAATAACGTAAGTCACGTTAATACATTAGCTGATACAAATAAAAGTTCCATCTCTGAAGAAAAGTTAAAAAAAGAAAAAAGACTTATTGGATTTTGGAGATTGGCGGGAGGACCAAAATCTATAAGTAGTAGTTCGGAGATTATAAAATTTAGTTTTATAATATCCTACATCTACTAATGTCTCAAATAGGTCCAAGTAGATGAGTCATACCAAATACTCAGGCTATTGGAGCCATCAAAAAGTGAATTTAGAACACTTTGGAAATATTGGAAAAAGAGCTTGTACTAAATTATTTAAAATACAAATAAAAACCAATGTATTATCTCAATTGATCTTGATATTTTAGATTGACCGGAGGCCGTATTTCTACACGGGGTTATTTAAAATTAGCGGGTTCCTAATAGTAGTTGCACAGTCAACGTATATTATAAACGTATACACACATTAACGTTTACACGTATAATACTGGAATACATTTAACAGAATTGGACATGAACAAGAACTACGATAATCAAGATTCTGAACATGTGACAGTACTCAGTATAGTATGGGACTCTACTGTGGACAATTAGGTGGTTTTCAAATATAAATTGTTTTTTTTTCCACTGAAATGAGAATTGTACAAAATATAGGAACGACACCAATCTGATACCTGAAAATGACACTTTAGGAATCTCTAAACCCTAAAATATCAAGATCAAATGAGATAACATTGGTTTGTATTTGTATCTAAAACAATTTAATACAAGTTCTTTTCCAATATTTCCAAAGTGTTCTAAATTCACTTTGATGGCTCCAATAGCCTGGGTAATTGGTATGACTCATTTACTTGGACCTATTTAGAGACGATAGTAGATGTAAGATATTATAAACCAAATTTTTATAATCTCTGAATTACTACTACAGGTTTTGGTCCTCCAGCCAGTGTCCAAAATCAAATAAGTATCTTTTTACTTTTTAAAACTTTACTTCAAGATGAAACTTTATCTATATTAGCTTATGTATTAACTTGACTTACGTTCTTATGTCTATTTACAAATTAGACGCTGCTGTGGTCATGAACACTTGGTACTTATAGTAAAAAAATAATCAATAAAGAACAGCTAGAGGTACGTCCTGTGATCAGGATATTAAGCTCTTACCAAGATGCAGTCCCGATCATTCTTACTCAGCTACCACTGCTAAATCTTGCTGACTTAAATTGTACCTTAGTTTATATAACATAATTTAAAACATGAAATATCCATCGAAGTTTACAGACATGCTATTAAATATAAACAATAAGTGTACCGACACTATGGGATGATTTACAGTCAAACTAAGCCGCTTCTCTGGACCAATCATTGGTCAGCAGACTAGTCTTCTGGATATTAGTCCGGAGATTAGGCCGGAGATTAGGCCGGAACGGAATTGATCTAAAAAACGAGGTCTGACT
>LUCW03002116.1:0-24251 GCA_001586965.3 Sphaeroforma sirkka | reverse complement strand
TTGCTAAAGATACTACACTTACTTGGCTACAAAGTATCTGCAGCAGGGGTAGAAATTGATCCTGGCAAGAAACAGTTTCTGTTGGATTTATCAACACCAATTACTGGAAGAGATGTGAACTCTGTGTGTGGGTTTGTTAACTTTTCTCGGATTCGGTACCGCATCTTTCTCATTACTTAAAGCCTTTCAGTCACCTACGGCTGCACAAAGGACCTTTGGGAAAGCTTTGGACTAAAGAATGTGATGATGCATTTAAACTAGTCAAAAGTAAAGTAATGGACGCACCCATCATGCAGTACCCTGTGGATGGTGTCCCATTCCAAGTAGCAACCGACGCTTCAGATCGAGCGGTAGGTGGAGTGCTTTACCAAACGATAAATGGTAAACCGCGCTACAATTCTTTAGCAAGAGTTATAATAAGAGTCAACGAATTGTTCCACCGTTAAACAAGATTCTTTTTGCTATAGTTTACTTATGCTAAGACAGTTTAAAGACCTACCTTTATGGAAGTTACTTTACTGTCGCCTGTGATCAAAAGTCTTTGGTAACATACTTAAAAGATATAAGTGAACCCTGATTCACAGTTGGTGAGCTGCCAAGGCATGACATTATTGCCAAGTTCAAGCTTTTTTAATATAACATACATTCCAGGGAATACATAACCATCTTCCTTGACATGCTCTCTCGACTTGTGCCCGACTACCAGAAAACAGTCAAAGAGTTATTAGAAGCAAACGGATTGGATGCTAAATAAGAAATGGTTTAACCGCTCGCCTAATCACGATGGGGTCCATTTACTGTTGATATGTTTCACCAGCAGAACATAACAAACAGGTTTCTGAATATAGGTCATGTTGACTATTCCTAAAAGGTGATGCATCAGCTTGACTTATCAAAGCATAATGTTTTGCCACCCACCTTGTCAATTATCGCACAGTTAGCAAATTATGTTAATATAATAAATCACCATTACGTGTGTGGTCCTCATGTAACCCGACCCATGGATACGTGATTTAATAATATGATCAAGACGAACCTATTTATGTCGACCGTGAAACCCATACGTTCTTGTATCAGGATCCATTCATTAAGAAGACGCCTGGAAACACACCATTGTTTGGTCGCATCGGTCCTGCAGGTACCACTAAGTGGAAACCTCAACTTACGTAACTCCGCATGACAAATTAGATTCCAAGACGAACTATGAACAGACTCAAGACCACGTTTCTGCATTGTAACTACTCAACAAGATTGTAGTCGAGGTACGCCGATTGAAACGGCATTAGATCGTAAAAAACATGGAACTAAAATAAGGCCATGGATCAAAGACTCAAAACCTAAGAGAACCTGAAGCTCGCACTCAACTACTTAAAGCGCTGCTTTTAAAGAACAGCCAGGAGTGAAGTGAAACAACTGAAGAAGATACTTCAACAATCCAATGTTGTCACCATGTATCTCAGTGACTCTACCCCTCCTGATACTGAGGTTGCCCTTTCCAACAGGACTATGGTTCATCCAGCCAGCGTTACGCAGAATCTGACTGACTTAGAGGAGCTCGAAAGTAGAGTTAAAATTATACATAATTTAACGCATCGAGCATATGAGCATACTTATAAAATGGCTATTCGTGCAGGGCTTGATCACCCGGCGCTGAAAGAAACCATACGTGAAGTATACCGACGCTGTACTGATTGTGAAAAGAACCAGATCAAGCGATACGGTTGGGCACCCCTAAAAAAAGTGTGACAGAAGACCAACCGATGCGCCGAGTCATAGCTCGATTTGGTTAAACTCCGCGATCCAAGCATACTGGCGATGTATATATCTGTCATTTCTTATGTGTGGCTTCGGGCTATAACTTGCTTTATGCAATACCGAACAAACGTCCACAAACAGTGGCAGAATTATGCTATCACGTCTTTAATGACTTCGGTTTCCCCGAGTACTATGTTCTGATAACGGTAGTGAGTTTTGTACCGACGTAATGGAGGCACTTATACTGTATCAGGCATGACCCATAGGCGTGGTGTTCCTTACAAACCTCAAACGCAGGGTGCAAATGAGACACGTCATAGAGAACTTAAGAAACTCTTGCGTACCGCACTAGACGACGTTGAGGATATGTGGCCTTATCATTTGAAATGGGTTCAGACTCAAATGAATAACTGCATGAATCCTCAAACTGGAACACTCCCGTTTCACTATTTCTTTGGCCGCTATAGTGAATTACAAGCAACGTTTGATAAAACTGCGCCCGAGAACACGCTACCCCGTGGCTTCAAAAGATCGAGCATATGCAGAACGTTGTTTTACCCTGTTTACTCGAGCACAAGAATCGCGTCCTACTTAAAGCGTATGACCGATGGAATAACACTAAGAACATTGTTCAGTTCAAAGTCGGCGATTACGTTAACATTATAAATCGAAACGCCAACGTTACCGAACTCTCTTCTAAGACGATAGGACCTTTTGTTATTTCCTACCATGATGAGAAGAGTGATACTTACGAAGTGAATAACATTGATGGTACTAGCGCAACCAATCTAGGCACTCACCGTATCCCTACCTCCGAACTCTCATTCGCTCGCTCATTTGATTCTGATGTACCAGTTATGGAGTCACAAGTCAAAGATATAATTGACAAAATCCGAAGACGGTTACACTTGTTTCATGGATGGGAAGTACAGTCCGAACCTCCGAATTTACACGTGAAGACCCGTTTCTCGATGGGACAGTAGCTTTAACTGCATTTCGTATCTTTAATAAGAAATGGAATAAGCGTTTACATAAGAACACACGAGATAAACGAAAAGGGTTTCCTCAGGTGACTACAAACCCTGACGGATCTGAAATTCCCTATTTGCCACCTACTTCCTACGTGACTAAACTTTCTGATCTGCTTACCAACAGTGCAGAAAATTGTTCAAACTTACTTACTAATGAAGAACAGCCTTTGGCTAATACCTTACCAAATAATAAACGTAAGGCGCCTACATCGGAAATGGTTACTGGACCAAATACTAAACGACATAGAGTACAACATGAGTCTTGAACTCGTACATATAGGCACATACTTACTCGATAAGTCATGACCGAAACCGTTTTTACTTTGGTTTTCGCTTTACCAACTAGATCGTATCTTAACGTACGTTCGTAGTTCTAAAAGCTACTGGGGGCTATGTAGAAATACGGCCTCCGGTCAGTCTAAAATATCAAGATCAATTGAGATAATACATTGGTTTTTATTTGTATTTTAAATAATTAGTACAAGCTCTTTTTCCAATATTTCCAAAGTGTTCTAAATTCACTTTGATGGCTCCAATAGCCTGAGTATTTGGTATGACTCATCTACTTGGACCTATTTGAGACATTAGTAGATGTAGGATATTATAAACTAAATTTTATAATCTCCGAACTACTACTTATTGATTTTGGTCCTCCGCCAATCTCAAAATCCAATAAGTCTTTTTTTTTTTTTTAACTTTTCTTCAGATGGAACTTTATTTATATCAGCTAATGTATTAACGTGACTTACGTTATTATGTCTATTTACAAATTAGGCAAGTGGTCATGAACATTTAGTACTTCTAGTGAAAATTATTCAATAAAGAACAGCTAGAGGTACGCCCTGTGTGATCGAGGATATTTAGGCTCTTAACAAGAGGCAGTCCCGATCATTCTTACACAAGCTACCACTGCTAAATCTAACTGACTAAATTGTATTTTAGTTTAATATAGTTTGAAACCTAGTAATTTCCATCGAAGTTTACAAAAGCCTTCAGTGTCTCCACTGTACTCTCATTAGTAGAGAAATCGACCTCAGCCTGCGCGTTACCTAGCTGCTTTATAAAGCTTGGTTCTAAGTGTTCACGAGGCTCATGCTCAGTGCTACGGGCTGTTAGTGCCAAGATGGTGTCTATTTCCTTTCCCTTGTTATCGATTAGATAGCGAATGTTATCCGCTTTCCTATCGTCAAGGTCAGAGTCATTCAATAGACGGTCCTCAAGGACTTGCATACCAGAGCGTAATAGCCTGAGACGAGTATGTCTGGTTCTCACTTCCTCATCCTCAGGATTAGAGCGGGAACTCTCTAACGAGGTACTGGTGTAGCGATTGCCAAAATCGTGATTACCAGGGTTAGTTGGCAAATGAGGGTCGATATTACGAGGATGGTAAGCCTCATCGAGTTCCATACGATCATATCCTCTGACAGGGTTAGATTTGTCAAGAGGATGGTCAATGGTAGCATCAGAGCTATAGAGATTAAATTTTGAAATATCTTCTCTCTCGCCAGTGGTAACTGGCTTAGTGGTAAACATACTGGCTGGTAAACCAGTAGGTCTCGGGTTCGAAACTGGGCCCGAATTTTTCTTCTTCTTCGGTTTAGGAAGAATATCAGCCAAGTGGGACACGATAGAGGGGTCCACAACTGCTGCTGCCGCTAGCTCATTCAAGAGCGCTTCAGTGCGGTTCAATTGGCGTCGAGATTGAGAGGATCCAACCACTCGTTGTCGAGTTATGGCGTCCTCAGCTTCGGCCCCAAGATTTGAGCTGAATGGAATGGCTTCTCCATCGATGGCGAAACCGAAATTTTCGGACAGGTCCAATACTTCCTTTTCACTTCGGATTTGTGCTGGAGTGTCCTTTAGATGTGGAGTTACAATGCCCCCGACATTCGTATCCACGAATTTTCCAGCCTTTCGACGTTTATCCCTGTATTTGACGGCACGTAGTCAGGGGCAAGCTGGGGTCCTGAGCTTCACTCCTAGGTGATACACGGACGCTGGCGAGCCTTTCCGCGATAGTAGATACCTCTTCTTCCAAGGCTTTAGGATCCGACGAGTCATCCTCAGAATTATCCTCTGTACCAACCTCCGAATTGGCTTCCCCAACAGTTTCCTCGGCGGGCTCAACTCCAGACAGGCTAGGTGTTTCCACAGGGACCTCAGGAACCTCGGCAGGCTTTGCAGGCTTAGAGCTAGCGGCTCCCTTGCCTTTAGAAGTACCCTTAGCCATAGTATTTGCTGGCTAGTAAATCGATGTTAGACAGTCTAGAAGCAGTACACTACTGTAACTACTGAATAACTGAAAAATATGTAAATTTCGATGGAAAATTACTAGGTTTCAAACTATATTAAACTAAAATACAATTTAGTCAGTTAGGATTTAGCAGTGGTAGCTTGTGTAAGAATGATCGGGACTGCCTCTTGTTAAGAGCCTAAATATCCTCGATCACACAGGGCGTACCTCTAGCTGTTCTTTATTGAATAATTTTCACTAGAAGTACTAAGTGTTCATGACCACTTGCCTAATTTGTAAATAGACATAATAACGTAAGTCACGTTAATACATTAGCTGATACAAATAAAGTTCCATCTGAAGAAAAGTTAAAAAAAAAGAAAAAACTTATTGGATTTTGGAGATTGGCGGGAGGACCAAAATCTATAAGTAGTAGTTCGGAGATTATAAAATTTAGTTTATAATATCCTACATCTACTAATGTCTCAAATAGGTCCAAGTAGATGAGTCATACCAAATACTCAGGCTATTGGAGCCATCAAAGTGAATTTAGAACACTTTGGAAATATTGGAAAAAAGAGCTTGTACTAAATTATTTAAAATACAAATAAAACCAATGTATTATCTCAATTGATCTTGATATTTTAGATTGACCGGAGGCCGTATTTCTACACGGGTTATTTAAAATTAGCGGGTTCCTAATAGTAGTTGCACAGTCAACGTATATTATAAACGTATACACACATTAACGTTTACACGTATAATACTGGAATACATTTAACGAATTGGACATGAACAAGAACTACGATAATCAAGATTCTGAACATGTGACAGTACTCAGTATAGTATGGGACTCTACTGTGGACAATTAGGTGGTTTTCCAAATATAAATTGTTTTTTTTTCCACTGAAATGAGAATTGTACAAAATATAGGAACGACACCAATCTGATACCTGAAAATGACACTTTAGGAATCTCTAAACCCTAAAATATCAAGATCAAATGAGATAACATTGGTTTGTATTTGTATCTAAAACAATTTAATACAAGTTCTTTTCCAATATTTCCAAAGTGTTCTAAATTCACTTTGATGGCTCCAATAGCCTGGGTAATTGGTATGACTCATTTACTTGGACCTATTTGAGACGATAGTAGATGTAAGATATTATAAACCAAATTTTATAATCTCTGAATTACTACTTACAGGTTTTGGTCCTCCAGCCAGTGTCCAAAATCAAATAAGTCTTTTACTTTTTAAAACTTTACTTCAGATGAAACTTTATCTATATTAGCTTATGTATTAACTTGACTTACGTTCTTATGTCTATTTACAAATTAGACATGTGGTCATGAACACTTGGTACTTATAGTAAAAATTAATCAATAAAGAACAGCTAGAGGTACGTCCTGTGTGATCCAGGATATTAAGGCTCTTACCAAGATGCAGTCCCGATCATTCTTACTCAAGCTACCACTGCTAAATCCTTACTGACTTAAATTGTACCTTAGTTTATATAACATAATTTAAAACATAGAAATATCCATCGAAGTTTACAGACATGCTATTAAATATAAACAATAAGTGTACCGACACTATGGGATGATTTACAGTCAAACTAAGCCATGATCTCTGGACCAATCATAGGTCAGCAGACTAGTCTTCTGGATATTAGTCCGGAGATTAGGCCGGAGATTAGGCCGGAACGGAATTGATCTAAAAACGAGGTCTGACTGTAGCTCGCTCCTGGCATGTTCATAAAATCATCAAAAAAATAACAAAAATCACCAAAGAATGAGGAAAAAATCACCAAAGAATGAGGAAAAGACCCCGCCAAAATTCAATTATTTTTTGATTGGTGAAAGCGACGGCTGGAAAGTTCTCAAAAGGAATAAACAGATTTTGGCAAATGTATTTTTGTAAATAGATTGATTTTGTAGTGCAAAATGCAGAATCACATGCACCTTTCATGGGTCATGGATTCTGCAGTGAATCACCCTTATTGTGGGTCTGTGCCCTACTAAAGAGAGAGAGCTGGGCCCCGTAGTAGAATGTGGGCCAAGTGAAAATGGATGTAAATAAATAAGTTTAAATAAATACATATAGAGATAGTCATCAATTATTCGTGCTACAATCCCAATAACACGCCCTCAATTTGTGGAGAACTGGGTATGCCTGTCTATCGAGTTCCTTCGGCGTTTCTACAACAGCGAGTTGCATATACCAGCTCAGTAGCCGAGAGCATCAGACGGCGGGTGGCATAAACAAACTGAATACGATTCTCAACAATAGCTGAACAAGTATGGAAGATTCTGATCTTTAAAAAGGCGTGAGCATTAGGCGTGAGCATTAGCAAATCAATTGGATATTAAGTATATTTTCTACCTGAGATATAACTAGAATCATTACTCAGACACAGAAAAATGGACACACACAAACACATGCACACAGACACAAAGACACACAAACAAGACACACAGACACCTACATACACACACGCACACCACCACGCACACACACACACACACACGCACACACACACACAAACACACACACACACACATATATCATATATATATATATATATAGTATATATATATATATATATATATATATATATATATATATATATATATATATATATATATATATGTATACACATAATAATATACATGCTATTGCATATATATATATATATATGTATATTATATATCATATATATATATATATATATATGTAGTTAAGAGCAATATATATGATATATATATTATTATTATAATATTATATATATATATATATACATATATATATAATATATATAATATATAATATATATATATATGTTTCAATACATGCACAATATGTGTTGCAACAACAACACACGCATCATCATCATGCATCATGTATATATATATGTATACGTTACATATACATACGGCCATCATTACTACGTATGTGCATATTATTGCCAATATGTATATTATATATGTTATTAATAATAATATATATGTATTAATAATATGTATGTGTATATGATATGTATATATGCGTGTGTACATGCAATAATATACAATATATATACATGCATAATAATATATATATATTATATTATTATTACATATATATGAGTTATTACATGCATAATAATATATATAATAATAATATATAATAATAATGCATATATATATATAATATATACATGCATGCACATGCGTACGCTGACATACATGGATGATATACATAATATATATATAAGCAAGATATACATGGACACGCACACGCACACACACACACACATACATACACACATGCACGAACGCGCATATGTATATGCTATATGCTGATATATATGCATATCACGCACATCATCACGCACGCACGCACGTATGTAATATATGCATTGGATATATATGTTGACGAATAAATGTGTATATAATAGTATATATATATATACATATATATATATATACGTTGTTGCACAATGCACACGCCAATCACACACACATGCACACATCAATAATCAATGCATACGTACGTACGTATGTGTATATATATATATAAATAATACGTATACATATGTATATA
The DNA here is from genome assembly GCA_001586965.3 of Sphaeroforma sirkka. Lineage (NCBI taxonomy): Eukaryota > Ichthyosporea > Ichthyophonida > Sphaeroforma > Sphaeroforma sirkka. Next base: position 15,649 of record LUCW03002116.1, on the reverse strand, counting down.
TATATAATAATAATAATATATATATAATATATATATATATAAATAAGTTTATATATATATATATATATATATAGAATCTCATACACACACGCGTATATATATATATATGCATGCATATGCATGGATGCGCACGCACAATACGCACACACACACACGCACGCACACACGCACAATACGCCGCACACATCATCACACAATACAATATCATATGCAATAATCATCAATAATAACAATACATATTATTATATATCGTAAAAATATATACAATAATAAAACCTATTTAATATTATATATAATAATATATATATATATATATATATATATATATATATATATATATATATATATATATACATATGGGTATGGATATATATGGTGGATGAATCTTTTTTCTGTATATACTTGTGCATTGATGCATGCATGATGTAATAATATATATATATATATATATATATATAATATTATTATATATATGTAATTATTATATATTATTACATACATACACACATATGTATGTATGTAATATAATATATGTATACATATATATATATATAATAATATGTATATACATATATATATATAAACATGCATATATTATTACATACGACACATCATCATCAATATCATCATACATATGTATATATATGTATATTATATATTATAATAATATATATTATAATATACATAATAATATGTATAATATTATTATATATAATATGTATTATTATATAATATGCTATATATGCATACATGCATTGCATATTATATATATATATATATATATGTAATATTATTTATGTTGTATATATATATATACATATATCTATACATACATACATATACATATATATATATATATATATATATATATATATATACACTACACACACACACACACACACACACACACACACACACACACACACACACACACACACATCATATATATATATATATATATATATATATATATATATATATATATATATATATATATATATATATAGATAGATCACACACGGCATTGAACTGTAATTGCATATGCATAAGATGCTATTGTTATATCTGGACATACATATTGTCGAGTTTTCTTTCAAGATAGGATTATAGAGCATATTCATCGATCTATTGACGCTTATACGCAGTCAAACACGTGTAATTGAACATGTGGTAGAAGTATGCACCTTACAAGCCACGTAAAACCATCAGCAGAATTTATATCTACTTTAGCTGATCTTATGGAACTACGAACGTTCAGGTATACGGTCAGCCGTTGGCCACTCCTCTGCAACATGGACGTCGCATCTGCACAGCCTGCTCCCTGTTGTGTCGTATGCAAGCTAAAGGCACAGTTCTCGTGTGTTTGTAAGGTGCAGACATACTGCGGCCCGGCTTGTCAGGTGAGAGGGTTGAGATGCGTTTGCTGTCTGTTACACCTCGGATACGCTATACTCCACGTTTGGAGACCTCGTGATAAATGTTCATATTATTATGTGCTGTTGCAGCTGGTCGATTGGCAGATAGGCGGCCACTGTCAGACATGCCCTGGGCCGACGATTGTAAGCCATCAATTCGGGCGAGAGAATCGGGGATTCCTAGTCAAAGCAGAAGGTACGCTCATCGTACATGCGTGCATGCCCTATGTCCTTATGTACACTCCATTCATTTATGAGCTGAGCTTTGCTTAAATCTCAGACCAGTTCCAACTGTATTCGGGGCGTATCTCGTCCCAAAACTGGGCTGTCTGTGACCATTCGTTACGTCCACACTGACTGACCTCAATCACCCAATGCTTCAGCTGTGTCCGCAGTTCTCGATGATCCGCGGACCACAGAGACCATCGCAGCAACGCACAATGCCTCTGACGGCCCTACAGCCGACCACTTCACGTGCCGCATGCCTGGCTGTGGGAGGTCTTTCCCTAAAAGCTCGTCACTGAAGAGACACCACACCATCATCCACACACTGCGCGATGGTGTGTTACCTATAGACAAAACCCTGTCCAAACACACCTCCTTTGGACAGGCAGGGCATGCGCGCGCTCCGCGCGTCCATACTGCGTCCACTCGGCGTGCGAGTATATCACAGTCGCTGACTCGTAGGTCCAGGCGAGGAGCCGCCTGCCCTGTGGATGAGGCCCCAGAGTTCACGTGTTCGTTTGGCGGGTGCAGCCGCAGCTTCCCCAAGCGATCGTCACTTCTCAAGCACGCACACCACCACGCACCACCCGCAACGGGTCCAAAGGCGGCACGCGCCAAGGCGGCACACGCCAAGGCGGCAGCGTTCACGTGTACGTCTGAAGGGTGCGAGAAGTCCTTCGCCAATCATCCATCCCTGCTAAAGCACGCGGCTGTCCATAAGAAATCTACCAAACCGAACTTCGTATGCCCTGTTGAGGGGTGTCACAGGCCGTTCCTCTATCGTTCGCAGTTGCTCCAGCACACGACCTTCCACCGGACACAGGCAAACGGCGGTGGGTTCACATGCCCCACTGACGGGTGTGACAGGACTGTTCCCTATGAGTCATCGCTGCGACAACGCGCGTGCTCCCTCGCGAAACAAAAATCTGAACGTGGCACGGCACCTCCCCCTTTCAACACAAGCAACGGCATTGCCGTAGCTGAAACGACAGTCACATCTGGTCCTGTTGCCAATGGCAATCACAAGGAAGCACGCGATGGTGCTGGCGTACTTGACCTCAGGGCGGCACGTGGTCAAGCTGTCGCTGAAGGGTTCATTAGCCCGTCCAATTGTACCAACACACCCGTGATCAGCACAAACCCCTCAGGCGGAGCTGCAGGCAGTCAACGTAAAGTTGTCATTGGCATGGGTTTCGCACCTTTTCCGACAGGCGCAATTTGGCCCAAAGTCCTGTTTGGTGGCCCTGGAATCACAAATGGGTGCAGAGTGGCGAAAGCTTTTGGACCCACAGTTGCAGACAGCTCCACTGTGGCGGGTACTTTCAAGCTTGCAGTCACAACCAGTTCCAATATCGTTCCCGGGCATACACCCCCTGACCCCCAAACCGTACTCGATCACACAAGCGAAAGTAACCGCAGACCCGAGCGAAGTCGAGCAGTCGGTGACACACCCCTCTCAATTGTTCACGAAGCCATGTCGGCCGTTGCGGCCACCACTGCAAACTGCTCACTGACACATGACCAACGCACAGTAGTGGATCCTGCGGATTCGGTGCTCGAGATCGGCTGCACTGAGGTGTTGAGCAACGCTGATGCTGGCGCAATCACATGTGGAGCGCGATTGGGGGGTACCCCCACAGGCCGGGCAAGGGCATGCTTCACACAGGATGCAACGCAACTGGATAGTCATCTGGATGAGAACTCTACACACGCACTGAAGAGGCGTGACCCAAACGACAGGCGCAAGGCTACCAAGAAGTGCAGAGTGTCGCCACGTGCGCGCAACACCGACCAGCCACCAGACTGCAGCGCAGCTGTAGAGGGGTTGGAGATGTCTCAGGCCGCCACGGGTGCAAAAAAGTTGGGCCAACATCCGACTCAAACTGCCACGCACAGACTGCGGAGGTCGAAGCGTAGCAAGCGCTGGTCAGTGTGCAAATCCCGCGGAGCGAAAGCAGAGCCGGGTGAGGGGAACCCGACTACACAGCCACACGTCAAGGACAAAGGCACAGAGACGGCCAACGCCACAGCCAGTACGACCACGCGGAACAGGGCCACGCGTACGCAGCAAGAACCCAAGTTAGATAGCACGAGGCCATTGCGGAGACACACCAGACAAAAACTTATGTACAGATGTGACGCCCGGGGTTGTGGGCGGCAGTACACAACCCCGGGGTCGTTGAATAGGCATGTCGATGCAGTGCACGGATTTGAGCGTGCGAAGGGGATGGGGGAGTCAGCAGGCACGGAGCCATCGCACAGATTTGCCACAGTACAAGCCATTTATACGTGTTTCATCAGGGGATGTGTGAGGCAATACACAACTCATTGGTCATTGCATAGACATGTCGATACAGTGCACAGAGTGAAACGTGCGAAGGAGTCAGCGGGGTGTACCTCAGGACAAATTACGTACAAGTGTCACTTCAAGGGATGCGAGAAGCAGTACACAGCTCGGAGCACATTAAACAGGCATGTTGATACCATGCACAATCAATAACTGCGGTCAGCGGTATAGCAGCTCTTCGTCCAGGTCGAAGCACCAAACAGACGTCCATGGTTACACGAACGGCTGTAGTGGTGTCAATCTCCTAGCCGTTACGGTGGAGCTGACGGCAGGCCCGTATATCTGCAAAATGGAGCAATGCGGGCTGAAGTACGCCAGAAAACGTTCTTTAATCTGGCACTACAAGCAGAAGCACGGCATCCTCACGTGATGCAAAACCATTGCGAATAAAGATACCACACATCGGTCAAGTGGCTGGCCATACACTATAGGACAGAGTTACAAAACAATTGCAAATTAAGATACCATACATCGGACAAGTGGCTAACCATGGACTATAGGACAGAGTACAAAACAATTGCGAATAAAGACACCACACATCGCACAAGTGGCTGGCCATGGACTATAGGACAGAGCTACAAAACAATTACGAATAAAAACACCACACATCGGACAAGTGGCTAGCTATGGACTATAGGACAGTGGTACTAAGAAATTGCGAATAAAGACACCACACATCGGACAAGTGGGTAGCCATGGACTATAGGACAGAGCTACAAAACAATTACGAATAAAGACACCATACATCGGACAAGTGGCTAGCCATGGACTATAGAACAGTGGTACAAAAAAATTGAACACCACACACCGGACAAGTGGCTGGCCGCGGACTATAGGACAGAGCTACAAAACAATTGCGATTAAAGATACCACACATCCGACAAGTGGCTAGCCATGGACTATAGGACAGTGAACGGAAAGTACGTGTGCGATGTGGACAGTTGCTGTAATATATATACTCACAATGCAAGTTGGATCAGCAGAAGAGGGTGGTGCGTTACAGGGCATGAGGTCTTCACAACACCTTTCTCGAAGCCAAGTTCGAACCGAGCATAGCATATGTGCTGCTAGAAAGCTCTACGTGAAGTGGCGTCTTGCTATCCCTTGCTTCATGGAGAGCAATGCTAACCCATCGACTACCTATACGCACAAGAGACGTGCACGAGGAAGCACCAGCAACATGCAGCAAACAACTATCGGAGGAAACCGGACGTACGTATAGCTCACCTTACAATTATATGGAATTGGGAGGGGGATGCTATCCAAATGCACACTCAAGGCACCAGAAAACCATGGAGACGTATAACACAGCCGTCTGGTCTCCGGAACAATTCATTCTGCAACCAAACGAAAGGGCCATGGTCTAGGATGTACCTTTCAGATGTACCCAGACCCAACTGGGAGACCTCATGCACCCAGCTATCACATACCACCAGTACAAGCACAGCCCGAGACACGGCAAGGTGAGCATAGTTGATTCGCTTGTTGCACCTGAGATTATATATACACGGGCCAAAACAGACCCTTGCAAGTGCGAACTGGGGACAACCCGTGGCTATGTATACGTCACTGGCAAATGGCCTAATGCGATGGAGAAGATCTTTACTTGTAAGTTGTATGAAAACTAGGCGAGTCGCAGAATACAGCCACAACAGATACGCACATATGAAGTACACGCACGTGCACAGGGCACATGACTTCGAGCGACAAATACAGCACACAAGCCCACAGCGTAGCACGAGAGAGAGAGCGGTGGGCCCAGAGAAGGAGAGTGTGCGTGATGGATGATTGTGGGAAGAAGGTGCAATAGAGAATGGCGACACAACAGGACACCATGGCACACTGCATCTGCCATGCGGTAGTCTCGTGGGCAAGTAGGTAGGTGCAACACGGCCCTACGCCTAGGATTGGGGGTAGAGGACTCAATGCTACGGTCTAGGTGCGGTGAAAAGGGTCGTCCATGGTAGACTAGAGTATGAACCTTTATTAAATCCCTCGCTTGATACATTCACAAGTTATAAGTTCTGTCGATACAGATGTATTGTGTGTAGATGACAGGTGCTGTGAGAAGGGTCGTCCGTGGTAGACTAGAGGATGTACTTTTATTAAATCCCTCACATACTACATTCACAAGCGTGTAAGTCCTGTGGATGCAGATGTCTTTATGTGTCGATGACTCATTGCTTCTGCCTGGTGATGATCTCAGCCGCCACCACCGCTGCTCCTAAACTGGCACTCTCGCCCTTCACTGAGTTGGGATGAATGCGCCCAGACCCAACAGCCGCAACCGCCTCAGCATTCAGTAGCGAAGCATTCCTATTTTTTTATTGGTGGGGGGGGGGCGGGGGAAAGAAATTTTCGGAGGTAGATGTTAGGGCTAGGGTTTGAAGCGGTTCAGGAATCGGGGCTAGGATTTTAGGGGTTAAAAGATAGATTTGAATGGGTATGTGGGGAAATGTAGTTGAGCTGTGTAGGACCATAGGATCACGGAGACTCGCGAATTGCTATCAGTAGATCACAGCGCAGACACTGAACGAACGTACAGATGACACACACACCGAACGAACGTACAGATAACACACACACCGAACGAACGTACAGATAACACACACACTGAACGAACGTACAGATAACGCACACACCGAACGAACGTACAGATGACACACACAGCACAAGGACAACAGGCAGTTGCAAAGGATCAATTGTAAAGGGGGCGCGGCAATGGCCATGGGAGTGGGACAGACGCGTAGTCTCGCGAACGCATAAGGGTCCAAATGGCGACAAGACTCCAGTGACGTACACACAGTATGAACATGCACACAGTGACATGCACATACAGAAACATGAACACACAGGCACATATACATACGGAAACATGCACACAAAGGCACATACACATACGGAAACATGCATACACATGTACCTGCTATCAGAACTCTCACGACGGAACATGGTGAAGCTCTCTCGTTTCTTGAGAATGTCCAACCGCCTGACCACAGGCGACGGTCTAACTGGCTGCGCACTCTTGGCCGGGTTGAGGCGTGCTGGTGAGGTCAGCTCAGCTATACTATCTTTTGCACCTGATGTGGCAGGTGCAGGACCGGGTGCAGGTACGTTGTGGTCCCCTTCATCGTCTGCGTGTATTGGTTAGTGAATGTAAAGAAGGTGTGATTGAGTGTGCGGGGTCTACCAAGCTTCGGGCTGAGCTCACGAGTGGTATTTATGTACTAGGTTTTTATTGAGCGAAGCAACCAAACGGATGATGCACACTTGGGTTGAGCAAGCAAACCAAACGGATGATGTAAACTTGGGTTGAGCAGAAGCAAACCAAACGGATGATGTAAACTTGGGTTGAGCAAAGCAAACCAAGCGGATGATGTAAACTTGGGTTGGGCACAAGCAATTCAAACGGATGATGTAAACTTGGGTTGAGCAAAGCAAACCAAACGGATGATGTATACTCGGGTCAGCAAAGATAAAACTCGACCGCATGGATTGCGTAGCTAAAGGCCATGTGTGTGGTTTAACAACGTAGTGTTGTGCACATCCGCAACAGGTGTGGATCCCACTTGGTATGGGAGGAACATAAACCAGAATGGGAAGCAATTCTGTATACGCCTTGCAGATATCCAATCTACTCGGCACTAAGCAAGATGGTGAGACTACGGTACCATTAAATAAAATACAAGGGACATATCATAATATGCAGTTGTAATACTAAACAACACACGTCTCATATCATATCATGTAGTTGTAATTATATACAACACATGTCTTGTATCATATCATGCAGTTGTAATAAAATACAACACATGTCTCATATTATAATATGCAGTTGTAATAATATACAACACATGTCTCATATCACATCATGTATTGGTCATGATCGAGTCTACATAGTACAACAGACCATATCCAGCAGATCATACACGTTCCAAACATAGGCACTCGTCGCTACGCCAAAGCACATCCTCGTGTCTCCATGCACACATACACACACACAGCACGCACGCACACACGCACACGTACCCACTTCACCTACCCACACCTCGAATAGACGGACATCCCAGTGCACAGCAGATTCAACACACACCCCAACGCACGCCCACACTCAACACACCACTGGATTCGTAGTGGTCCTCCAGTTCCTGCTGTTTGAGTTGTTGCTGCCGCTTGTCCCGTGTGTTCGCTGTCGGGTGCGTCGTCGTCGTCTCCATCCCCTGCGCAGTCTCCGTCTCCGTCTTCTCCTTCGGCTGAGGTACCGAACCGAACGAGTGGTGGTATGTACTGAGCGCGCCACTGCCAGCCCCTATGAGCTCTCTGGCTTGACGGTCACGCTTGAGTTTGATCTGGTTCATATACGAACCGTTTAACCGGTCCAACCCCGCCATGACATGCGACCGGAATCCGGGGGTAAGGGTGTGCACCTCACCGGCCAGGGCCACATTCATCCTGCACATGCGCACCCGGAATATTAATTAAGATTTTGGGGCAAGTGGTGGCGGTGGTAGCGACAGCGCTTGTGCTTCGAGCGGCTGAAATGCTCTGTCTACAAACCAAGCATAGCACTGAGCGCTCTATGCTTTGATTGGCTTAGGTCACACTGGTAGTATGGGTTGTATTAGAACCCTAAAACCCAAGCCACTGAAGAGTCGGGTTCAACAGTAGTAGGGCTGCACAGTCAACATGAGGACACTAAAGCGAAAGCCACGTGGGTGGCCATGCAGAAGCCACTGGGCACTGCGAATGACTCGCTCAATGGGGCCATACACAGTGGAGCTCAGTGCCATGTGTGCGATGGCGCACCGTGTGGTGCATTGTATGGGCAGCGGAAGAGGCAATACTACGGGTGCAGGGTATGTGTAGCTGATCACGGAAGAGGCAATACTACGGGCACAGGCTATGTGCAACTGATCACAGAAGATTCAATACTACAGGTACAGGGTATGGTAACTGATCATAGAAGATGCAATACTACGTATACAGGGTATGAGCAGCTGATCACAGAGGATGCAATACTACGGGTACAGGGTATGTGTAGCTGAACACACAGGGAGAGTGACTGTCGAGGGGGTTGGCATAAGACCCGCCGCTCAGCTGGACTTAAATCACTTGTAAATCTGGTTTACCCTTATACATAGGGCCACGTTCCACACATGTGAACCTGGCTTACACTTATGCACATGACCACGTTCCACACATACAAACCTGGTTTACACTTATACACAGGGCCACGGGGAACGTATCTGATGGTGCTACTTGAATCCTAAACATCCCCATCCAATACAGCTCAGCAGTAAAACGCCGGTCACATACTTACCCACATATCAATTAGCATTCATTTGCATTCTAGAGACTCAGCTCAGAAGAACACACACCTCTCCAGCTCCAAGTGCTCAAAGACCGCCGCCAACGAACACGCTGCCAGATTAGCAGCACGCAGCGACACCGTCTCACACATGTACTTGACGATGATGCAGTCGCTGCACGTGTACACAACAAGGACCCTCACATGAGCCACGGGAGTAGTAATAATGGTAGTGTGCACGTGTGTCTATCACATGTACTTGATGATGCAATCGCCGTAGGTACACATAACAAGGATCCACACATGAGCCATGTGTATGAAGGGTAAGATGAAGTAACGCAGGTGCTTGACAATAATACAATCGCTATGGGCATGGCCTATGATGAGTGCGTCAGCACTGAGCAACCAGATGCACAAATCGCGTATATTGTTGCATGTACATTATATATATGCATATATACATACACACACACACACACATACACACACACACACATATATATACACACATCACACATCACATACATACGTATATATATACATATATATATATATATATACATGCACATTGGCACATCCATATATATATATATATATATATATATATATATATATATATATATATATACATATATATATATATATATATACATATACATATGCATATATATATATATATATATATATATATATATATATATATATATATATATATATATATATATATATATATATATATATATATATAATCAGTCGGTATACGCACACACCGATAGATGTACGGCTGGGTGGTACGGTACAGGAGTCACCAGAAGGTGGAGCAAGCACAGCACGGCTACGTAATTGCTGCGCAAAATAAAAGCACACACACCCACACACAGACACAGACACGCCACCTGCGTATGCATACATGTACATATGCTCTTGTGAAAGTCACGCATTGCTACACCACTTACGTACCGTAGGGTGGGGTTGGTGGCTCCCAGATTGGTCAGGACGTGTTTGGTGTGCGCGTAGTTGCCGCTGCAGTCACTCATGATCTCAGTGACGTCCTCGTACTTCAAGCCGTTCTCTCTAGTGGTAGGTAGGCAGGTAGGTAGTAGGTAGGGCCGAATGGAATGCACGAGATAAGAGGGGTTGCCATGGTTACGAAACTTTATCGTGAGCCCGAGTATTAGCACAGTTGTAGAGGCAGAAGGATACCTGTACTTTGAAGCGAGGGGGGTTCTGACTAATGCAAACTTAAGAACATGTCGATTACAGGTGGGTTTAACTACACATCGTCACTGTATGTGTGCACTAGATCCAACGGACGTTGTGTGCGTATAAACAACGCTGTACCACCAGACAGCACGCACGTACATGCCATACTTACATTCATCTGAACTATCACACGCGCACACACACAGTGGATGCGACAAGAGTGTGATCGATATAGAACTACGAGCCACAAGCACACGCCGTACACTCATTCATCTCCCCAAGAAATACCTACAGAATTTGTTAACGGTATAAATCCCACACACACACACATACATAAACATACATGTCGAAGCCACACACACACAAATACATACACATACATGTCGAAGTCACACACACACACCAAAATACACATACATGTCGAAACCACACACACACATAAATACACATACATGCTGAAACCGCACACACGCATGAGACTATAGGGGACGAAGCACATGCCGCAATACACAAAACACGCACCTGAAGAGTGCAGAAGGGGTGCCACCTTCACTGAAGAGGATGGGTGCGATGTTGTCGGTAGTTTGCGACAGATGGATGAATATAATGCGCAGCACTTCAGCCTGGTAGATGGACGAGATGGTCTTCTCATACAACTGCTCGCCTGGGAAACGCGAGCTTTTGTCGACACGCTCATCAAACTCAGTCAGGTGAAGCTGTGATATGGAGAGTGATAGGCGAGTTTACGACGGAATTTGCGACATGTGTGTAGAAATAAGGTACGTGGCACGGTACAGTTGGTGAATGGGATAGCTGTAGTGGAGAAGGTAACACTTGTATTTGCAATAGGGTTTGCTGAACGGATATGGATACGGCATACAGTACAGTCATGGCTGACTGAGGTTAGGGTTGTATATATATATATATATGTATATATAAATACATACATATATACATACATACATACATACATACATACACACACACACACACACACACACATACACACACACACATATATATATATATATATATAAATATAGCCAGGACAGACATACCATACACTCACACAGAACAGAATACACATTCACACTTACATCCACACCCGTATATATACATAAATGTGCATAATAAACCTATCACCACACACACACATGTCTGTATCTCCATTGACACCCATCTCCACACGCTATCCTACGGACGTGGTCACTTACGTTGGCTGGCAGATGGAACCCACCGAGCTCTGTGTTGACGTAGTCGTCGCTGTGCTGTTTGTAGACAAAGTTGACGCCCTTACCTACATACAGACACGCGGTGATACGCTCATCTATCACGTGCGAAGCAACTAACTTGGCTGTGACATCGTTCAACACGGCCACTACTTGGGTGTTAAGTCCTGTAAGGGGGGATGTATGTGGGAACGGGAACGTTAACGGACTGTTCTAAACGTATTGGGACTTGTGCGGATTGTGTTTAGGGTTATGAGAAGTACTTTTTTATTTGTGACCTGCTGTAGCTTTAGCCTGGGGTTCGGGTTCATACATTTGTGTACAGCCTCCCTGTGGTATACCTCTGTATTGGTATCCGTCGTGGCACTGAATCGATACCTTTCCAACATATGCTTCAGTAAGACCCACCTGCATCCGGACATACATACCCTTTTCCTTGAGATGCTTCAGTAAGACCTCAGCCAAATTCCTATTCTCAAACTTAGCGATGCTAAAGTAGTTCTTTGTGTTGCGCAGAAGCTCTCCATGACTCACATCCACCTGTGTAATAGGCAGCGCCACACACAGCCCAACAGCCAAGGCTTTGTGCGGATCCCGTCCCGTCGGCGTTGTAGCCGCCACACTCGCATAACTAGACCCATTTGTAGGCCCCGACAGCGGGGACGGAGACACGTGGGTGTCAGGTGTCACGTGGGTGTCAGAGGTGGTTTTGCTGAGAGAGTTCTCGTACGAGAACTGTCGCAATGGACTGGGCGGACACGCGCCTGGGGGACTGGCGGGTGAGGATGCCCTGGGAATGCACAGGAGAAACAGCATGTGAGTTATACGAGCGCACTTATATATATATATATGTATATATATAATTAAATATAATATATATATATATATCGATGTATAGATATAGTCCTATTTTCAAGTCAAAGCCGTGAGTGGTCCATGGCTGTTACAAACTGTAATTGGAATGATAGGGATAGCAGAATGTGAGCCAGTATGGCGGAGTATGGTGGCTTACTGAGTCTGTCACACGCTTCCCTGATATATGTGATAGCTTACTATAAGTGTTGCGCCTGTCCATATACTTCCGACCCGATAGTGCTGACTTATAATATGGGTGATAGAACCACAAATCTCGTCCACTATTTCACACTATCTGGCGAAACGCACGCAACAAAGCTACTGTAAAGGTTTCAGGGTTTCAGGATTTACGGTTTCCGGGTTTTGAGTAGAGGCACAGGTACACACCGGGCAATCCCAAACACACAACAGATAACCCCCACACGGCAGTCGCATACTTTTCATGGCGTGGTACGATATTCGATCCACTGACACTCGCGCGCATCTTGGGCGACGACGGCGGTGACCGCGAAGCGAATGACCGGGGTGTGAGATTCGAGCTGGACGGCTTCTGGGGACTCATGCCCTTGCTCTTGCTGTCCACAGCCGACTGCGCCGAGTCGAACTCGTGGGTCGCCTTCTCCACACACGTGGCCACAAACGCCATGACATCGTCTAGTGTGATGGTGTTGCGCACGGTTTCTACCATGGGGTATGTGTAGACCTTGCTGGTGGTAGCCTCGTGTGTGCGTGTGCTGGTGAGGGTGTGTGCGTGCTTCTGGCCGGTGCCTTTCTGCTCGCCGTGGAAGCTCATGATGGCCACCTGCACCATATCAGCCTTCAGAGACACACCCAGACTATTGCCTATCGTAAGTGATGAAAGGCGGGGGTGTTGGTTACCGTTGGTAACGCGAGATAGAGAAAGTCAATTATATGTATCACCAAGGGCTAGGGGTTGACTAGGACGATGAAATTGCAGATACAGACAGGCAGTACAAAATGGAATGGTGCACAGCCAATGGAGAGTATATTGTGATATAGATCGAGGTGTATTTTAATGTAATTTAGATAGAATGGATTATCTTGTAATGCAGTTAGAGTGAACTATATTGTAATATAGATAGAATATATTGTTATTGTAATATAAATAGAATATATTGTATTGTGGTACAGATAGAGTGTATTATATTGTAATATAGATATAATATATTGTATTGTGATATAGATAGTGTATTGTTTTTGTAATATAGATAGAGTGTATTATTTTGTGATATAGATAGAATATATTGTATTGAGATATTGATAGAATATATTGTATTGTGATATAGATAGAATGGATTATATTCTGATACAGATAGAAAGGATTATCTTGTGATACAAATAGAACGGGCCATATTGTGTATAGGTGCAATACAGTACATTTGGTAGTCATCGCTGGCGGATGCTTCGCATCCTTTCCTTGTTTGCATCATACCTTCGTGTGCATATTTGAAGTTACTATCCACAAACGTGGGCAACATGGCCAGACTAGACTCTCCTGGTGCTGCTCCTAACTCCGCCACAATAGCGTTGGTCACCGTCACCAGCTGTTCGCGCGTTAGCACAAACTGTCGCACAAAGCGTTTCATAGCCTTGCTAAGCTTGTACTTGGAACTGCGTACATCGTGTTGCGTGCCCCATATCTGTCCCCAGAAGGTCGTGTCAATGGGGGCTCTGTGGGTGGGAATGGGTGGGTGTGGATTGATTAGCCGTACAGAGACACGTAGGAATGTGTTTGCACACAAGAGTGTATATACTAGCAAGTTATGAACACAAGAGTGTATATACTAGCAATGTATGAACACAAGAGTGTATATACTAGCAAGTTATAAACACGAAGAGAGTATATACTAGCAAGTTGTGGACACAAGAGTGTATATACTAGCAAGGTATGAACACATAGGAGTGGATTCACTGGCTAATTGTAAACTTACAAGTGCGGATTAATGAGCTAGTTGTAGACACATACTACCTCTCTACCAGGTGATACACCCACTCGGCAAGTGTCACAACCATGTCATTTGAGTGTCGTACAGACAACGACACGTGTTTGCCAACATGAAACGACGCCTCCACTGCGTGCACGTCCTGTGAGCAGACACTCAATGGGTCATATCAAACCATGCAAAGCAATTAATGGGCCTCAACGAGAACAGTGACTTTTAGTACTGGTTGATAAGTTTAGGAATGGTTGTTACGATTAGGAATGGTTGTTACGATTAGGAATAGCTGTTGAGTTTAGGATTCTTTGTTAAGTTTAGGACTGGTTGTTAAGTTTAGGATCGATTGTTAGGTTTAGGATTAGTTGTTAATCTAAAGATTAGTGGTTAAGTTTAGGACTGGTTGTTTGGGAGGGATTGGTTGTTAAGTTTAGGATTGGTTGTTTGGGATTGGTTGTTAAGTTTAGGATTGGCTGCAAAGAGAATGCATAGACCACATTTACGCGACAAGCACGTCCGAGTCTTATCAGAAACAGATGTACTATCCTCAAAATCAAAATAGCGAACCACTTTGAAGTACCCATATAGCCCCTGCAACGATAGAGAACTATTTACCCCTTTATCAAATTGACAAACACAACAACTTACACTATGGTCGGGAAGACGAACTCGGTGATCACGAATTGCACTATCTTGAAGCCCAGCGCGCCAGCAGCCACACCTGTGTAGGTATGAAATGACTTATGAGAATACCAACGGACAAGCATATCAATCCCATTTCAATGAGTGAGAACTGGCATAACGGTACAAAAGCGTAAATATCGGGACATGACGATCAGTACAAAAAAATGAAGGAGCAAGGTACGACTTGGGAATCACTAATAAATATCCCATTAAAATTCACATACAGAACAATACATATGCAAAGGGACAGACCCAGACCCATACAAAGACACATAGACACACACATACAAACATATATATACAAATATATATACATACACACATACACACATACACACAAACACAAACACAGACAGACACACACACACACATATATATATATATACATATACATACATACATACATACATGAATACATAAATACA
>LUCW03002115.1:0-11629 GCA_001586965.3 Sphaeroforma sirkka | reverse complement strand
AAATTGAATAAATATACGTTTACGTTCAACTTTTATTCCGTAATTAATGAGCTTAGCGAGTTCTGACTTGTTGAAGTTCACAGCTTGACTCACGAGTCACGTCCACAGACTCACAGACTCACAGGCACAGAGTATGTACACTTTTCTGTGATTTCATAGTTTCACTGCCAGATTTGAAAATTCGGACTTTTTTTAAAAGTGGACAACTGTCGACGAATGAAGTCGTCTATTTATCAGTTTACAATTCACTCTTACATTCCTCACAAACTCGCAGAGTTCCGACTCCAGACTCCAGAGTCCAGAGAAAGACAGAGACTTCACACATATCGATACACGTCAGATGCCAGCGGCCACACACATAACAAGAGAGAGAGAGTCTGAGAGAGTGAGACTCGAGAGTCGAGTACAAGTTACAACTCGTCACTCTACACCTAACCTCAATAAGTTATATGTTAAAACTTTTAATATGCAAAAAAAGGTTTACAATAAAGTTAAAACTTTTATAACCGTTTGGGTATTTACTATATTTCTATGACAGGTACCAATTTCAGGCAATTTTTTGTCCTGTTTCCCCAAAAGTAGTGACGACGTAATATATATTAATTCTGTCGGACTGTCACTGACTGTAAATAATCACAATGAATAATATGCGACGACGAATTATAAACACATGCGTGACAATATTTGAAAGATGTTTCAGTTTATTCATTATTGTGCTAATACACAGATGTACTGGGTCAGTGGCTGTCTTATCCGCACTAATTAGAACAGCGTGATACACAATACTTTAAAGAGGTAAGGTGCGTGATCAGTCACGATGGGACGCACTCCGGATCCAGTTCGTACTATTGAGATACTTCAATGAACGTAAGGACAACAACGGAAAGGGCATATATATTTCTAATTTTTTTTTGCGAGAAAGACTTCAAGAAGTCCAATGGAGCGCAGCTGAAGTGGCATCTGACAAACGACATCAAGTGTGAGACCCCGTTGTGGACAAAGTATCCTAGGCGGATATTGAGAACCGGACCAGAGGACCGGACCTAGGGGATTATTTGAGGACCGGACCAGAGGACCGGATCTAGGAGACTATTTAAGGACCGGACCAGAGGACCGGACCGATTAGTGGAATAGAGAATTTAATGAAGGATATGAAAATGATGATTCATATGAAACCATAGAGACGGGTATTTTCACATAACCCGATAGTAGAGAAAGTCTCGGTCCACATAGAGTCGTGATTAATAAATATAGCAGGCGCGCCATTCTCAATGAGACTTCTGTCTGAGTTCACTATTTCAGACTTAACACTTTATTAAGTGTTACTTGGTTTTGACCACATTTTTTAAGTGACCGAACTACTGTATTTATTACATTACGTTCCTCACAGGTCAAGCTAACTAAAATTGAATAGTTATGTAAAATTCGATGGATATTTCTATGTTTTAAACTATGCTATATAAAGTTCATGACCACATGTCTAATTTGTAGATAGACATAAGAACGTAAGTCAAGTTAATACATTAGCTAATTTAAATAAAGTTCCATACTAAGAAAAGTTTAAAAAGCAAAAGACATTGGATTTTGGAGATTGGCGGGAAGACCAAAACCTGTAAGTAGTAGTTCAGAGATTATAAAATTTAGTTTATAGGGATAATAGTATCCTACATCTACTGTCGTCTTAAAATGGTCCAAGTAAATTTGTCATACCATATAATCAGACTACTGGAGCCATCAAAGTGAATATAGAACACTCTAGAAATATTGAAAAAAGAATTTGTTATAAATTATTACAAAATACAAATAAAAACTAGTATGTTATCTCATTTGATCTTGATATTTTAGACTGACCGGAGGCCGTATATCTAATAGCGCAGCTTTGTCAAACGTTACTTGTAATTCACTCTAGCGGCCAAAGAAAAGGTGAAACGGAAGTGTTCCTATTTGAGGATTTATGCAGTTATTCATTTGAGTCTGTACTCATTTCAAACTATAAGGCCACATATCCTCAACGTCATCTAGTGCGGTACGCAATAGCTTCTTTAGTTCCCTATGACGTGTCTCATTTGCACCCTGCCTTTGAGGTTTGTAAGGAACACCACGCCTATGGGTCATGCCTGATACGAGTATAAGCGCCTTATGACTCATCTACTTGGACCTATTTGAGACATTAGTAGATGTAGGATATTATAAACTAAATTTTATAATCTCCGAACTACTACTTATAGATTTTTGTCCTCCCGCCAATCTCCAAAATCCAATAAGTCTTTTTCTTTTTTTTAACTTTTCTTCAGATGGAACTTTATTTATATCAGCTAATGTATTAACGTGACTTACGTTATTATGTCTATTTACAAATTAGGCAAGTGGTCATGAACTCTTAGTACTTCTAGTGAAAATTATTCAATAAAGAACAGCTAGAGGTACGCCCTGTGTGATCGAAAATATTTAGGCTCTTAACAAGAGGCAGTCCCGATCATTCTTACACAAGCTACCACTGCTAAATCCTAACTGACTAAATTGTATTTTAGTTTATTATAGCTTGAAACCTAGTGATTTCCATCGAAGTTTACATATTTTTTCAGTTATTTAGTAGTTACAGTAGTGTACTGCTTCTAGACTGTCTGACATCGATTTACTATCCAGCAAATACTATGGCTAAGGGTACTTCTAAAGGCAAGGGAGCCGCTAGCTCTAAGCCTGCTAAGCCTGCCGAGGTTCCTGAGGTCCCTGTGGAAACACCTAGCCTGTCTGAAGTTGAGCCTGCCGAGGATACTGTTGGGGAAGCAAATTCTGAGGTTGGTACAGAGGATTATTCTGAGGATGAATCGTCGGATCCTAAAGCCTTGGAAGAAGAGGTATCTACTACCGCGGAAAGGCTCGCCAGCGTCCGTGTATCACCTAGGAGTGAAGCTCAGGACCCCAGCTTGCCCCCTGACCACGTGCCGTCAAATATAGGGGATAAACGTCGAAAGGCTGGAAAATTCGTGGATACGAATGTCGGGGGCATTATAACTCCACATCTAAAGGACACTCCAGCACAAATCCGGCGTGAAAAGGAAGTATTGGACCTGTCCGAAAATTTCGGTTTCGCCATCGATGGAGAAGCCATTCCATTCAGCTCAAATCTTGGGGCCGAAGCTGAGGACGCCATAACTCGACAATGAGTGGTTGGATCCTCTCAATCTCGACGCCAATTGAACCGCACTGAAGCGCTCTTGAAGGAGCTAGCTAGCGGCAGCAGCAGTTGTGGACCCCTCTATCGTGTCCCACTTGGCTGATATTCTTCCTATACCGAAGAAGAAAAAAAAATTCGGGCCGGGTTTCAAACCCGAGACCTACTGGTTTACCAGCCAGTATGTTTACCACTAAGCCACTACCACTGGCGAGAGAGATAATATTTCAAAATTTAATCTCTATAGCTCTGATGCTACCATCGACCATCCTCTTGACAAACCTAACCCTGTCAGAGGATATGATCGTATGGAACTCGATGAGGCTTACCATCCTCGTAATATCGACCCTCATTTGCCAACCAACCCTGGTAATCACGATTTTGGCAATCGCTACACCAGTACCTCGTTAGAGAGTTCCCGCTCTAATCCTGAGGATGAGGAAGTGAGAACCAGACATACTCGTCTCAGGCTATTACGCTCTGGTATGCAAGTCCTTGAGGACCGTCTATTGAATGACTCTGACCTTGACGATAGGAAAGCGGATAACATTCGCTATCTAATCGATAACAAGAGAAAGGAAATAGACACCATCTTGGCACTAGCAGCCCGTAGCACTGAGCATGAGCCTCGTGAACACTTAGAACCAAGCTTTATAAAGCAGCTAGGTAACGCGCAGGCTGAGGTCGATTTCTCTACTAATGAGAGTACAGTGGAGACACTGAAGGCCTTCGACCAACTTAAGGAGTCTGCCAGCCTTAGGGATAAGCAGATGATGAATGCCTTTATTCATTTCTGTGAGCCAGGTGAATGGCGAACTATCTTGAAGGTTCATGAGCCCAACTGGAAAGCCCTACCCTGGCACCAGTTGCGTGATAATATACTTAACACCTTTTTTTGAAGATGCACGTGACCGTGAACTTCTAGAGTCTCGCAAGTTCTTTGCGAACGATACCACTATTCGAGGTGCTCTAGCTCATATGACACATATGAATACTCGGATGGGTGGTCGTACCTATACTGGCGAATATTTATTAATTTGTCAGATGATGGAGACTCTGGGAGCTAACCTCTTTAAGAAAGTCAATGATGACATCATCGCCTATGGTGATTTGCGATCTATGCCTTGGTCTGTCTTTGAGAAGATAGTACACAAGCATACCAATTCCTCTACTAGAGTACTTAGTACCACGAGCTACACCCAGCCCACTAAGCGAAACGCAGTAGAGACCAATACTGCGCGTAGTACTAAGAAACCTCGCACTACTACTGAGGGGGGGTACTGGCTCTACTTCTACCGAACCGAAAGGT
The DNA here is from genome assembly GCA_001586965.3 of Sphaeroforma sirkka. Lineage (NCBI taxonomy): Eukaryota > Ichthyosporea > Ichthyophonida > Sphaeroforma > Sphaeroforma sirkka. The sequence continues at coordinate 7,145 of LUCW03002115.1, read as the reverse complement.
GATAAGAAGGTGAGAGCGCCTTGCAAGAAGTGTGGTTACAACCTCACAAAACGTAATGGCAAGTGGAATGGTAGACACGACCCTCTTAAGTGTGCACCAGGCAAGCCAGATTTTGGACACTATATGAAAGAGTGTGCTACTTGCAAGGGTACTAACGGTTGGCACAAAGAGGATTGCAAGGACTTACCAGACGTCCAAGTTAAGCACTGACAGTACCATATGTGCGCACTAGAGCAAGATTATGAGAAAATGTTCAATAAAATCTATACCAAAGGAGATGAACGTATCTTTCAAACAGTTTTCGTAAATGGAGAAAAAATGTTATGGCACTATTTGATCCAGGGGCTGAAGTCTCTGCTATCTCATGCCGAGTAGCCTACGCTACAGATATGGCTGTCCATAACGAAACAACTGATTTAATCTTGGGAAATGGCAAAGTTACTACTTGCGAACAAGCCATTGACTATGCACACATAATGCTGTCAGTTAGAAGAGAAGTGAAGACTCACCTAATCGTTACTGACATGTCTCAGAAATACGATTTAATTATAGGTATGACTGATCTTCTCAGTTTAGGTGTAACACTCACTGGTCTGCCTAATGCGCTAGACCCGAATAAAGATCAGTCAGATGATAATATGTTAAAGATACCTAAACCTCCGGAAGGTGAAGCAAAGGATATGATTCCGCACTTCACCGATATAATTATGGACTTAATTATACAAAACAGGAAGATTGCAATAACTGACTGGTGTATGTTTAAGTTCTCTAATGGGTACGTTAGACTTGACTTAACAAACGTCGACTTCTCTAAGTTAAAGTGTCCTTCACATAACTACGTGAGTTGGAGACACAAAGACGTAGTCAAAACCCAAATCGAAGATTGGTTAAAACAGGGTCTAATTGAAATCAATTATGATGCAACCCCAGTTAACTTAGCTCTCTTAGCGGTCGATCAATATAAATCTGATGGAACGTTTAGTAAAACAAGAGTAGTACGAGACCTGTCGCCAATCAACAAACTAATTCCGCAACATAGTTTTCCCTTACCTAAGATAAGCGAGATATTACGCAAAATGAAGGGTGCGACTATCTTTTCCAAGATAGACTTAAAAGCTGCATTCCATCAACTACAGATATATGAGCCTCATAGGAAATACTTTTCCTTTACTTGGCAAGGTAAGAAGTACCAGTTTAAAGGTGCACCTGAAGGCTTACACATGTTACCTTCTTTCTTCCAACAAGTTATGATGGAACTATTTGCGGACCTGTCGTATAACGTATCAGTCTATTTAGATGATATAGTTATCTTTACAAAGACAGCACATGAACATGCTAAACTCGTTAAAGAAGTCTTAAAGCGACTTAATCATGCTAAACTTAAGATTAACGAAGACAAGTGTTCTTTTGCTAAAGATACTATACACTTACTTGGCTACAAATTATCTGCAGCAGGGGTAGAAATTGATCCTGGCAAAAAACAGTTTCTGTTGGATTTATCAACACCAATTACTGGAAGAGATGTGAACTCTGTGTGTGGGTTTGTTAACTTCTTCTCGGATTCGGTACCGCATCTTTCTCATTACTTAAAGCCTTTCAGTCACCTACGGCTGCACAAAGGACCTTTGGGAAAGCTTTGACTAAAGAATGTGATGATGCATTTAAACTAGTCAAAAGTAAAGTAATGGACGCACCCATCATGCAGTACCCTGTGGATGGTGTCCCATTCCAAGTAGCAACCGACGCTTCAGATCGAGCGGTAGGTGGAGTGCTTTACCAAACGATAAATGGTAAACCGCGCTACATACAATTCTTTAGCAAGAGTTATAATAAGAGTCAACGGAATTACCCTACCGTTAAACAAGAGCTCCTTGCTATAGTTACTGCGCTAAGACAGTTTAAAGACTACCTTTATGGAAGTTACTTTACTGTCGCCTGTGATCAAAAGTCTTTAACATACTTAAAAGATATGAACCCTGATTCACAGTTGGTGAGCCGCTGGCATGACATTATTGCCAAGTTCGCTTTTAATATAACACACATTCCAGGAATACATAACCATCTTCCTGACATGCTCTCTCGACTTGTGCCCGACTACCAGAAAACAGTCAAAGAGTTATTAGCAACCGATTGGATGCTAAATAAGAAATGGTTTAACCTCGCTCAATCACGATGGGGTCCATTTACTGTTGATATGTTCGCCGCAGAACATAACAAACAGGTTTCTGAATATAGGTCGTTGACTCATCCTAAAGGTGAGGCATTTCAGCTTGACTTATCAAAGCATAATGCGTGGGCTAACCCACCTTGTCAACTTATCGCACAGTTGTTAAATTATGTTAATATTACTAAATCTACCATTACGCTGTGTTGTCCCTTACGTAACTCCGACCCATGGATACGTGATTTAATTAATATGATTCAAGACGAACCTATTTATGTCGACCGTGAAACCGACACGTTCTTGTATCAGGGATCCTATTCTATTAAGAAGACGCCTTGGAAACACACCATTGTTTGTCGCATCGGTCCTGCAGGTACCACTAAGTGGAAACCCTCAACCGAATTCTTAGCTAAACTAGAGGAGTCTAAAGAGTTTGAACAAAAGCTCAAGACTCGTACAACACATGCACCCAACAAGATCGTAGTCGAGGTAATGCCGATTGAAACGGCATTAGATCGTAAAAAACATGGAACTAGCTAAGGCCATGGATCAAAGACTCAAAACTCTAAGAGAACCTGAAGCTCGCACTCAACTACTTAAAGCGCTGCTTAAAGAACAGCCAGGAGTTGCGAAACAACTGAAGAAGATACTTCAACAATCCAATGTTGTCAATTATGTATCTCAGAGTCTACCCTCCTGATACTGAGGTTGCCCTTTCCAACAGGACTATGGTTCATCCAGCCAGCGTTACGCAGAATCTGACTGACTTAGAGGAGCTCGAAAGTAGAGTTAAAATTATACATAATTTAACGCATCGAGCATATGAGCATACTTATAAAATGGCTATTCGTGCAGGGCTTGATCACCCGGCGCTGAAAGAAACCATACGTGAAGTATACCGACGCTGTACTGATTGTGAAAAGAACCAGATCAAGCGATACGGTTGGGCACCCCTAAAAAGTGTGACAGAAGACCAACCGATGCGCCGAGTCATAGTCGATTTGGTTAAACTCCCGCGATCCAAGCATACTGGCGATGTATACATCTGTCATTTCTTATGTGTGGCTTCGGGCTATAACTTGCTTTATGCAATACCGAACAAACGTCCACAAACAGTGGCAGAATTATGCTATCACGTCTTTAATGACTTCGGTTTCCCCCGAGTACTATGTTCTGATAACGGTAGTGAGTTTTGTACCGACGTAATGGAGGCACTTATACTCGTATCAGGCATGACCCATAGGCGTGGTGTTCCTTACAAACCTCAAACGCAGGGTGCAAATGAGACACGTCATAGAGAACTTAAGAAACTCTTGCGTACCGCACTAGACGACGTTGAGGATATGTGGCCTTATCATTTGAAATGGGTTCAGACTCAAATGAATAACTGCATGAATCCTCAAACTGGAACACTCCCGTTTCACTATTTCTTTGGCCGCTATAGTGAATTACAAGCAACATTTGATAAAGCTGCGCCCGAGCAACACGTTACCCCGTGGCTACAAAAGATTGAGCATATGCAGAACGTTGTTTACCCCTGTTTACTCGAGCACAAGAATCGTGTCCTACTTAAAGCGTATGACCGATGGAATAACACTAAGAACATTGTTCAGTTCAAAGTCGGCGATTATGTTAACATTATAAATCGAAACGCCAACGTTACCGAACTCTCTTCTAAGACGATAGGACCCTTTGTTATTTCCTACCATGATGAGAAGAGTGATACTGTAGAAATACGGCCTCCGGTCAGTCTAAAATATCAAGATCAATTGAGATAATACATTGGTTTTTATTTGTATTTTAAATAATTAGTACAAGCTCTTTTTCCAATATTTCCAAAGTGTTCTAAATTCACTTTGATGGCTCCAATAGCCTGAGTATTTGGTATGACTCATCTACTTGGACCTATTTGAGACATTAGTAGATGTAGGATATTATAAACTAAATTTTATAATCTCCGAACTACTACACTACTTATTGATTTTGGTCCTCCCGCCAATCTCCAAAATCCAATAAGTCTTTTTCTTTTTTTAACTTTTCTTCAGATGGAACTTTATTTATATCAGCTAATGTATTAACGTGACTTACGTTATTATGTCTATTTACAAATTAGGCAAGTGGTCATGAACATTTAGTACTTCTAGTGAAAATTATTCAATAAATAACAGCTAGAGGTGCGCCCTGTGTGATCGAGGATATTTAGGCTCTTAACAAGAGGCAGTCCCGATCATTTCTTACACAAGCTACCACTGCTAAATCCTAACTGACTAAATTGTATTTTAGTTTAATATAGTTTGAAACCTAGTAATTTCCATCGAAGTTTACATATTTTTCAGTTATTTAGTAGTTACAGTAGTGTACTGCTTCTAGACTGTCTGACATCGATTTACTATCCAGCAAATACTATGGCTAAGGGTACTTCTAAGGGCAAGGGAGCCGCTAGCTCTAAGCCTGCTAAGCCTGCCGAGGTTCCTGAGGTCCCTGTGGAAACACCTAGCCTGTCTGGAGTTGAGCCTGCCGAGGATACTGTTGGGGAAGCAAATTCTGAGGTTGGTACAGAGGATTATTCTGAGGATGACTCGTCGGATCCTAAAGCCTTGGAAGAAGAGGTATCTACTACCGCGGAAAGGCTCGCCAGCGTCCGTGTATCACCTAGGAGTGAAGCTCAGGACCCCAGCTTGCCCCCTGACCACGTGCCGTCAAATATAGGGGATAAACGTCGAAAGGCTGGAAACGAAACCCATTTTCGTTTATTTCGTATTAAAGATACGAAGAAAGTCGCGAGATTCACGAAATGCATCGGAGGTTAGCCAAGCTACTGTCCCATCCATGAAACGGGTCTTGTAGTAAGTGTAACCGTCTTCGGATGTTTTATCAATCTTTGACTTGTGACTCCATAACTGGTACATCAGAATCAAATGAGCGAGCGAATGAGAGTTCGGAGGTAGGGATACGGTGAGTGCCTAGATTGGTTGCGCTAGTACCATCAATGTTATTCACTTCGTAAGTATCACTCTTCTCATCATGGTAGGAAATAACAAAAGGTCCTATCGTCTTAGAAGAGAGTTCGGTAACGTTGGCGTTTCGATTTATAATGTTAACATAATCGCCGACTTTGAACTGAACAATGTTCTTAGTGTTATTCCATCGGTCATACGCTTTAAGTAGGACACGATTCTTGTGCTCGAGTAAACAGGGGTAAACAACGTTCTGCATATGCTCAATCTTTTGTAGCCACGGGGTAACGTGTTGCTCGGGCGCAGCTTTATCAAATGTTGCTTGTAATTCACTATAGCGGCCAAAGAAATAGTGAAACGGGAGTGTTCCAGTTTGAGGATTCATGCAGTTATTCATTTGAGTCTGAACCCATTTCAAATGATAAGGCCACATATCCTCAACGTCGTCTAGTGCGGTACGCAAGAGTTTCTTAAGTTCTCTATGACGTGTCTCATTTGCACCCTGCGTTTGAGGTTTGTAAGGAACACCACGCCTATGGGTCATGCCTGATACGAGTATAAGTGCCTCCATTACGTCGGTACAAAACTCACTACCGTTATCAGAACATAGTACTCGGGGGAAACCGAAGTCATTAAAGACGTGATAGCATAATTCTGCCACTGTTTGTGGACGTTTGTTCGGTATTGCATAAAGCAAGTTATAGCCCGAAGCCACACATAAGAAATGACAGATGTATACATCGCCAGTATGCTTGGATCGCGGAGTTTAACCAAATCGACTATGACTCGGCGCATCGGTTGGTCTTCTGTCACACTTTTTAGGGGTGCCCAACCGTATCGCTTGATCTGGTTCTTTTCACAATCAGTACAGCGTCGGTATACTTCACGTATGGTTTCTTTCAGCGCCGGGTGATCAAGCCCTGCACGAATAGCCATTTTATAAGTATGCTCATATGCTCGATGCGTTAAATTATGTATAATTTTAACTCTACTTTCGAGCTCCTCTAAGTCAGTCAGATTCTGCGTAACGCTGGCTGGATGAACCATAGTCCTGTTGGAAAGGGCAACCTCAGTATCAGGAGGGGTAGACTCCTGAGATACATAATTGACAACATTGATTGTTGAAGTATCTTCTTCAGTTGTTTCGCAACTCCTGGCTGTTCTTTAAGCAGCGCTTTAAGTAGTTGAGTGCGAGCTTCAGGTTCTCTTAGAGTTTTGAGTCTTTGATCCATGGCCTTAGCTAGTTCCATGTTTTTTTACGATCTAATGCCGTTTCAATCGGCATTACCTCGACTGCGATCTTGTTGGGTGCATGTGTTGTACGAGTCTTGAGCTTTGTGTCAAACTCTTTAGACTCCTCTAGTTTAGCTAAGAATTCGGTTGAGGGTTTCCACTTAGTGGTACCTGCAGGACCGATGCGACAAACAATGGTGTGTTTCCAAGGCGTCTTCTTAATAGAATAGGATCCCTGATACAAGAACGTGTCGGTTTCACGGTCGACATAAATAGGTTCGTCTTGAATCATATTAATTAAATCACGTATCCATGGGTCGGAGTTACGTAAGGACAACACAGCGTAATGGTAGATTTAGTATATTAACATAATTTTAACAACTGTGCGATAAGTTGACAAGGTGGGTTAGCCCACGCATTATGCTTTGATAAGTCAAGCTGAAATGCATCACCTTTAGGATGAGTCAACGACCTATATTCAGAAACCTGTTTGTTATGTTCTGCGGCGAACATATCAACAGTAAATGGACCCCATCGTGATTGAGCGAGGTTAAACCATTTCTTATTTAGCATCCAATCGGTTGCTAATAACTCTTTGACTGTTTTCTGGTAGTCGGGCACAAGTCGAGAGAGCATGTCAGGAAGATGGTTATGTATTCTGGAATGTGTTATATTAAAAGCGAACTTGGCAATAATGTCATGCCAGCGGCTCACCAACTGTGAATCAGGGTTCATATCTTTTAAGTATGTTAAAGACTTTTGATCACAGGCGACAGTAAAAGTAACTTCCA
>LUCW03002114.1:0-17535 GCA_001586965.3 Sphaeroforma sirkka | reverse complement strand
TCATTTGCCAACTAACCTGGTAATCACGATTTTTGGCAATCGCTACACCAGTACCTCGTTAGAGAGTTCCCGCTCTAATCCTGAGGATGAGGAAGTGAGAACCAGACATACTCGTCTCAGGCTATTACGCTCTGGTATGCAAGTCCTTGAGGACCGTCTATTGAATGACTCTGACCTTGACGATAGGAAGAAGCGGATAACATTCGCTATCTAATCGATAACAAGAGAAGGAAATAGACACCATCTTGGCACTAACGGCCCGTAGCACTGAGCATGAGCCTCGTGAACACTTAGAACCAAGCTTTATAAAGCAGCTAGGTAACGCGCAGGCTGAGGTCGATTTCTCTACTAATGAGGAGTACAGTGGAGACACTGAAGGCCTTCGACCAACTTAAGGAGTCTGCCAGCCTTAGGGATAAGCAGATGATGAATGCCTTTATTCATTTCTGTGAGCCAGGTGAATGGCGAACTATCTTGAAGGCTCATGAGCCCAACTGGAAAACCCTACCTGGCACCAGTTGCGTGATAATATACTTAACACCTTTTTTTTTTGAAGATGCACGTGACCGTGAACTTCTAGAGTCTCGCAAGTTCTTTGCGAACGATACCACTATTCGAGTGCTCTAGCTCATATGACACATATGAATACTCGGATGGGTGGTCAGTACCTATACTGGCGAATATTTATTAATTTGTCAGATGATGGAGACTCTGGGGAGCTAACCTCTTTAAGAAAGTCAATGATGACATCATCGCCTATGGTGATTTGCGATCTATGCCTTGGTCTGTCTTTGAGAAGATAGTACACAAAGCATACCAATTCCTCTACTAGAGTACTTAGTACCACGAGCTACACCCAGCCCACTAAAGCGAAACGCAGTGAGACTAATACTGCGCGTAGTACTAAGAAACCTCGCACTACTACTGGAGGTACTGGCTCTACTTCTACCGAACCGAAGGTGATAAGAAGGTGAGAGCGCCTTGCAAGAAGTGTGGTTACAACCTCACAAAACGTAATGGCAAGTGGAATGGTAGACACGACCCTGTTAAGTGTGCACCAGGCAAGCCAGATTTTGGACACTATATGAAAGAGTGTGCTACTTGCAAGGGTACTAACGGTTGGCACAAAGAGGATTGCAAGGACTTACCAGACGTCAAGTTAAGCACTGACAGTACCATATGTGCGCACTAGAGCAAGATTATGAGAAAATGTTCAATAAAATCTATACCAAAGGAGATGAACGTATCTTTCAAACAGTTTTCGTAAATGGAGAAAAAGTTATGGCACTATTTGATCCAGGGGCTGAAGTCTCTGCTATCTCATGCCGAGTAGCCTACGCTACAGATATGGCTGTCCATAACAGAAACAACTGATTTAATCTTGGGAAATGGCAAAGTTACTACTTGCGAACAAGCCATTGACTATGCACACATAATGCTGTCAGATAGAAGAGAAGTGAAGACTCACCTAATCGTTACTGACATGTCTCAAGAAATACGATTTAATTATAGGTATGACTGATCTTCTCAGTTTAGGTATAACACTCACTGGTCTGCCTAATGGGCTGGACCCGAATAAAAGATCAGTCAGATGATAATATGTTAAAGATACCTAAACCTCCGGAAGGTGAAGCAAAGGATATGATTCCGCACTTCACCGATATAATTATGGACTTAATTATACAAAACAGGAAGATTGCAATAACTGACTGGTGTATGTTTAAGTTCTCTAATGGAGTACGTTAGACTTGACTTAACAAACGTCGACTTCTCTAAGTTAAAGTGTCCTTCACATAACTACGTGAGTTGGAGACACAAAGACGTTGTCAAAACCCAAATCGAAGATTGGTTAAAACAGGGTCTAGTGAAATCAATTATGATGCAACCCCAGTTAACTTAGCTCTCTTAGCGGTCGATCAATATAAATCTGATGGAACGTTTAGTAAAACAAGAGTAGTACTAGACCTGTCGCCAATCAACAAACTAATTCCACAACATAGTTTTCCCTTACCTAAGATAAGCGAGATACTACGCAAAATGGAGGTGCGACTATCTTTTCCAAGATAGACTTAAAAAGCTGCATTCCATCAACTACAGATATATGAGCCTCATAGGAAATACTTTTCCTTTACTTGGCAAGGTAAAAGTACCAGTTTAAAGGTGCACCTGAAGGCTTACACATGTTACCTTCTTTCTTCCAACAAGTTATGATGGAACTATTTGCGGACCTGTCGTATAACGTATCAGTCTATTTAGATGATATAGTTATCTTTACAAAGACAGCACATGAACATGCTAAACTCGTTAAAGAAGTCTTAAAAGCGACTTAATCATGCTAAACTTAAGATTAACGAAGACAAGTGTTCTTTTGCTAAAGATACTATACACTTACTTGGCTACAAAGTATCTGCAGCAGGGGTAGAAATTGATCCTGGCAAGAAACAGTTTCTGTTGGTTTATCAACACCAATTACTGGAAGAGATGTGAACTCTGTGTGTGGGTTTGTTAACTTCTTCTCAGATTCGGTACCGCATCTTTCTCATTACTTAAAACCTTTCAGTCACCTACGGCTGCACAAAGGACCTTTGGGAAAGCTTTGGACTAAAGAATGTGATGATGCATTTAAACTAGTCAAAAGTAAAGTAATGGACGCACCCATCATGCAGTACCCTGTGGATGGTGTCCCATTCAAGTAGCAACCGACGCTTCAGATCGAGCGGTAGGTGGAGTGCTTTACCAAACGATAAATGGTAAACCGCGCTACATACAATTCTTTAGCAAGAGTTATAATAAGAGTCAACGGAATTACCCTACCGTTAAACAAGAGCTCCTTGCTATAGTTACTGCGCTAAGACAGTTTAAAGACTACCTTTATGGAAGTTACTTTACTGTCGCCTGTGATCAAAGTCTTTAACATACTTAAAGATATGAACCTGATTCACAGTTGGTGAGCCGCTGGCATGACATTATTGCCAAGTTCGCTTTTAATATAACACACATTCCAGGAATACATAACCATCTTCCTGACATGCTCTCTCGACTTGTGCCCGACTACCAGAAAACAGTCAAAGAGTTATTAGCAACCGATTGGATGCTAAATAAGAAATGGTTTAACCTCGCTCAATCACGATGGGGTCCATTTACTGTTGATATGTTCGCCGCAGAACATAACAAACAGGTTTCTGAATATAGGTCGTTGACTCATCCTAAAGGTGATGCATTTCAGCTTGACTTATCAAAGCATAATGCGTGGGCTAACCCACCTTGTCAACTTATCGCACAGTTGTTAAATTATGTTAATATTACTAAATCTACCATTACGCTGTGTTGTCCCTTACGTAACTCCGACCCATGGATACGTGATTTAATTAATATGATTCAAGACGAACCTATTTATGTCGACCGTGAAACCGACACGTTCTTGTATCAGGGATCCTATTCTATTAAGAAGACGCCTTGGAAACACACCATTGTTTGTCGCATCGGTCCTGCAGGTACCACTAAGTGGAAACCCTCAACCGAATTCTTAGCTAAACTAGAGGAGTCTAAAGAGTTTGAACAAAAGCTCAAGACTCGTACAACACATGCACCCAACAAGATTGCAGTCGAGGTAATGCCGATTGAAACGGCATTAGATCGTAAAAACATGGAACTAGCTAAGGCCATGGATCAAAGACTCAAAACTCTAAGAGAACCTGAAGCTCGCACTCAACTACTTAAAGCGCTGCTTAAAGAACAGCCAGGAGTTGCAGAAACAACTGAAGAAGATACTTCAACAATCCAATGTTGTCAATTATGTATCTCAGGACTCTACCCCTCCTGATACTGAGGTTGCCCTTTCCAACAGGACTATGGTTCATCCAGCCAGCGTTACGCAGAATCTGACTGACTTAGAGGAGCTCGAAAGTAGAGTTAAAATTATACATAATTTAACGCATCGAGCATATGAGCATACTTATAAAATGGCTATTCGTGCAGGGCTTGATCACCCGGCGCTGAAAGAAACCATACGTGAAGTATACCGACGCTGTACTGATTGTGAAAAGAACCAGATCAAGCGATACGGTTGGGCACCCCTAAAAAGTGTGACAGAAGACCAACCGATGCGCCGAGTCATAGTCGATTTGGTTAAACTCCGCGATCAAGCATACTGGCGATGTATATATCTGTCATTTCTTATGTGTGGCTTCGGGCTATAACTTGCTTTATGCAATACCGAACAAACGTCCACAAACAGTGGCAGAATTATGCTATCACGTCTTTAATGACTTCGGTTTCCCCGAGTACTATGTTCTGATAACGGTAGTGAGTTTTGTACCGACGTAATGGAGGCACTTATACTCGTATCAGGCATGACCCATAGGCGTGGTGTTCCTTACAAACCTCAAACGCAGGGTGCAAATGAGACACGTCATAGAGAACTTAAGAAACTCTTGCGTACCGCACTAGACGACGTTGAGGATATGTGGCCTTATCATTTGAAATGGGTTCAGACTCAAATGAATAACTGCATGAATCCTCAAACTGGAACACTCCGTTTCACTATTTCTTTGGCCGCTATAGTGAATTACAAGCAACGTTTGATAAAACTGCGCCCGAAACACGCTACCCGTGGCTACAAAGATCGAGCATATGCAGCAGAACGTTGTTTACCCCTGTTTACTCGAGCACAAGAATCGCGTCCTACTTAAAGCGTATGACCGATGGAATAACACTAAGAACATTGTTCAGTTCAAAGTCGGCGATTACGTTAACATTATAAATCGAAACGCCAACGTTACCGAACTCTCTTCTAAGACGATAGGACCTTTTGTTATTTCCTACCATGATGAGAAGAGTGATACTTACGAAGTGAATAACATTGATGGTACTAGCGCAACCAATCTAGGCACTCACCGTATCCCTACCTCCGAACTCTCATTCGCTCGCTCATTTGATTCTGATATACCAGTTATGGAGTCACAAGTCAAAGATATAATTGATAAAACATCCGAAGACGGTTACACTTACTACAAGACCCGTTTCATGGATGGGACAGTAGCTTGGCTAACCTCCGATGCATTTCGTGAATCTCGCGACTTTCTTCGTATCTTTAATAAGAAATGGAATAAGCGTTTACATAAGAACACACGAGATAAACGAAAAGGGTTTCCTCAGGTGACTACAAACCCTGACGGATCTGAAATTCCCTATTTGCCACCTACTTCCTACGTGACTAAACTTTCTGATCTGCTTACCAACAGTGCAGAAAATTGTTCAAACTTTACTTACTAATGAAGAACAGCCTTTGGCTATTACCTTACCAAATAATAAACGTAAGGCGCCTACATCGGAAATGGTTACTGGACCAAATACTAAACGACATAGAGTACAACATGAGTCTTGAACTCGTACATATAGGCACATACTTACTCGATAAGTCATGACCGAAACCGTTTTTACTTTGGTTTTCGCTTTACCAACTAGATCGTATCTTAACGTACGTTCGTAGTTCTAAAAGCTACTGGGGGCTATGTAGAAATACGGCCTCCGGTCAGTCTAAAATATCAAGATCAATTGAGATAATACATTGGTTTTTTTTGTATTTTAAATAATTTAGTACAAGCTCTTTTTCCAATATTTCCAAAGTGTTCTAAATTCACTTTGATGGCTCCAATAGCCTGAGTATTTGGTATGACTCATCTACTTGGACCTATTTGAGACATTAGTAGATGTAGGATATTATAAACTAAATTTTATAATCTCCGAACTACTACTTATTGATTTTGGTCCTCCGCCAATCTCAAAATCAAATAAGTCTTTTTTTTTTTAACTTTTCTTCAGATGGAACTTTATTTATATCAGCTAATGTATTAACGTGACTTACGTTATTATGTCTATTTACAAATTAGGCAAGTGGTCATGAACATTTAGTACTTCTAGTGAAAATTATTCAATAAAGAACAGCTAGAGGTACGCCCTGTGTGATCGAGGATATTTAGGCTCTTAACAAGAGGCGGTCCGATCATTCTTACACAAGCTACCACTGCTAAATCCTAACTGACTAAATTGTTTTTTAGTTTAATATAGTTTGAAACCTAGTGATTTCCATCGAAGTTTACAGGTACATCAGAATCAAATGAGCGAGCGAATGAGAGTTCGGAATAGGGATACGGTAGTGAGTGCCTGGATTGGTTGCGCTAGTACCATCAATGTTATTCACTTCGTAAGTATCACTCTTCTCATCATGGTAGGAAATAACAAAGGTCCTATCGTCTTAGAAGAGAGTTCGGTAACGTTGGCGTTTCGATTTATAATGTTAACGTAATCGCCGACTTTGAACTGAACAATGTTCTTAGTGTTATTCCATCGGTCATACGCTTTAAGTAGGACGCGATTCTTGTGCTCAGTAAACAGGGGTAAACAACGTTCTGCATATGCTCGATCTTTTGAAGCCACGGGGTAGCGTGTTTCTCAGGCGCAGTTTTATCAAACGTTGCTTGTAATTCACTATAGCGGCCAAAGAAATAGTGAAACAGGAGTGTTCCAGTTTGAGGATTCATGCAGTTATTCATTTGAGTCTGAAACCCATTTCAAATGATAAGGCCACATATCCTCAACGTCGTCTAGTGCGGTACGCAAGAGTTTCTTAAGTTCTCTATGACGTGTCTCATTTGCACCCTGCGTTTGAGGTTTGTAAGGAACACCACGCCTATGGGTCATAACTGATACAGTATAAGTGCCTCCATTACGTCGGTACAAAACTCACTACCGTTATCAGAACATAGTACTCGGGAAACCGAAGTCATTAAAGACGTGATAGCATAATTCTGCCACTGTTTGTGGACGTTTGTTCGGTATTGCATAAAGCAAGTTATAGCCCGAAGCCACACATAAGAAATGACAGATATATACATCGCCAGTATGCTTGGATCGCGGGAGTTTAACCAAATCGACTATGACTCGGCGCATCGGTTGGTCTTCTGTCACACTTTTAGGGTGCCCAACCGTATCGCTTGATCTGGTTCTTTTCACAATCAGTACAGCGTCGGTATACTTCACGTATGGTTTCTTTCAGCGCCGGGTTGATCAAGCCCTGCACGAATAGCCATTTTATAAGTATATGCTCATATGCTCGATGCGTTAAATTATGTATAATTTTAACTCTACTTTCGAGCTCCTCTAAGTCAGTCAGATTCTGCGTAACGCTGGCTGGATGAACCATAGTCCTGTTGGAAGTGGGCAACCTCAGTATCAGGAGGGGTAGAGTCACATGAGATACATAATTGACAACATTGGATTGTTGAAGTATCTTCTTCAGTTGTTTCATCAACTCCTGGCTGTTCTTTAAGCATACGCTTTAAGTAGTTGAGTGCGAGCTTCAGGTTCTCTTAGAGTTTTGAGTCTTTGATCCATGGCCTTAGCTAGTTCCATGTTTTTTACGATCTAATGCCGTTTCAATCGGCATTACCTCGACTACAATCTTGTTGGGTGCATGTGTTGTACGAGTCTTGAGCTTTTGTTCAAACTCTTTAGACTCCTCTAGTTTAGCTAAGAATTTCGGTTGAGGTTTCCACTTGAGTGGTACCTGCAGGACCGATGCGACAAACAATGGTGTGTTTTCCAAGGCGTCTTCTTAGAATGAATAGGATCCCTGATACAAGAACGTGTCGGTTTTCACGGTCGACATAACTAGGTTCGTCTTGAGGTCATATTAATTAAATCACGTATCCATGGGTCGGGTAACGTAAGGGACAACACAGTGTAATGGTAGATTTAGTCAGCATATTTGTTTGATGTGCGATAAGTTGACAAGGTGGCAACTTAGCAAACGCATTATGCTTTGTAAGTCAATACGGCCTGCATCAGTCTAAAATATCAAGATCATATTCAGATAATACATTGGTTTTGTTTGTATTTTACAATCAATGAGTAGTACAAAATCATCGTCCAATATTTCCAAGGTTAAAAATTCACTTTGATAGCATCCAATAGCCTGAATAACTCTTTGGTATGACTCTGGTAGTCGGACACTAGTCGAGAGAGCATTCAGTAGATGTTATGATATTATAAAATATGACTGTTATAATCTCCGAACTACTACTTGGCCTATTTTGAGTCATTAGCCAGCCAATCTCAAAATCAATAAGTCTTTTTTTCTTTCTCGAACTACTACTTAAGATGGAACTTTATTTATATCAGGCTAATGTATTAACGTGACTTGGAACTTATTATATCAGTCTGTTTAACGTTTAGGCAAGTGGTCATGAAGGCAAGTGGTCTTGAACACTTAGTACTTCTAGTGAAAATTATTCAATAAAGAACAGCTAGAGGTACGCCCTGTGTGATCGAGGATATTTAGGCTCTTAACAAGAGGCGGTCCCGATCATTCTTACACAAGCTACCACTGCTAAATCTAACTGACTAAATTGTATTTTAGTTTAATATAGTTTGAAACCTAGTAATTTCCATCGAAGTTTACATATTTTCAGTTATTTAGTAGTTACAGTAGTGTACTGCTTCTAGACTGTCTGACATCGATTTACTATCCAGCAAATACTATGGCTAAGGGTACTTCTAAAGGCAAGGGAGCCGCTGGCTCTAAGCCTGCTAAGCCTGCCGAGGTTCCTGAGGTCCCTGTGGAAACACCTAGCCTGTCTGGAGTTGAGCCTGCCGAGGATACTGTTGGGGAAGCAAATTCTGAGGTTGGTACAGAGGATTATTCTGAGGATGACTCGTCGGATCCTAAAGCCTTGGAAGAAGAGGTATCTACTACCGCGGAAAGGCTCGCCAGCGTCCGTGTATCACCTAGGAGTGAAGCTCAGGACCCCAGCTTGCCCCTGACCACGTGCCGTCAAATGTTGGGGATAAACGTCGAAGGCTGGAAAATTCGTGGATACGAATGTCGGGGGCATTATAACTCCACATCTAAAGGACACTCCAGCACAAATCCGGCGTGAAAAGGAAGTATTGGACCTGTCCGAAAATTTCGGTTTCGCCATCGATGGAGAAGCCATTCCATTCAGCTCAAATCTTGGGGCCGAAGCTGAGGACGCCATAACTCGACAACGAGTGGCTGGATCCTCTCAATCTCGACGCCAATTGAACCGCACTGAAGCGCTCTTGAAGGAGCTAGCGGCAGCGGCAGTTGTGGACCCCTCTATCGTGTCCCACTTGGCTGATATTCTTCCTATACCGAAGAAGAAAAAAAATTCGGGCCGGGTTTCGACCCGAGACCTACTGGTTTACCAGCCAGTATGTTTACCACTAAGCCAGTTACCACTGGCGAGAGAGATAATATTTCAAAATTTAATCTCTATGGCTCTGATGCTACCATCGACCATCCTCTTGACAAACCCTAACCCTGTCAGAGGATATGATCGTATGGAACTCGATGAGGCTTACCATCCTCGTAATATCGACCCTCATTTGCCAACTAACCCTGGTAATCACGATTTTGGCAATCGCTACACCAGTACCTCGTTAGAGAGTTCCCGCTCTAATCCTGAGGATGAGGAAGTGAGAACCAGACATACTCGTCTCAGGCTATTACGCTCTGGTATGCAAGTCCTTGAGGACCGTCTATTGAATGACTCTCTGACCTTGACGATAGGAAAGCGGATAACATTCGCTATCTAATCGATAACAAGAGAAAGGAAATAGACACCATCTTGGCACTAGCAGCCCGTAGCACTGAGCATGAGCCTCGTGAACACTTAGAACCAAGCTTTATAAAGCAGCTAGGTAACGCGCAGGCTGAGGTCGATTTCTCTACTAATGAGGTACAGTGGAGACACTGAAGGCCTTCGACCAACTTAAGGAGTCTGCCAGCCTTAGGGATAAGCAGATGATGAATGCCTTTATTCATTTCTGTGAGCCAGGTGAATGGCGAACTATCTTGAAGAGCTCATGAGCCCAACTGGAAAGCCCTACCCTGGCACCAGTTGCGTGATAATATACTTAACACCTTTTTTTGAAGATGCACGTGACCGTGAACTTCTAGAGTCTCACAAGTTCTTTGCGAACGATACCACTATTCGAGGTGCTCTAGCTCATATGACACATATGAATACTCGGATGGGTGGTCGTACCTATACTGGCGAATATTTATTAATTTGTCAGATGATGGAGACTCTGGGAGCTAACCTCTTTAAGAAAGTCAATGATGACATCATCGCCTATGGTGATTTGCGATCTATGCCTTGGTCTGTCTTTGAGAAGATAGTACACAAACATACCAATTCCTCTACTAGAGTACTTAGTACCACGAGCTACACCCAGCCCACTAAGCGAAACGCAGTAGAGACTAATACTGCGCGTAGTACTAAGAAACCTCGCACTACTACTGGAGGGGTACTGGCTCTACTTCTACCGAACCGAAGGTGATAAGAAGGTGAGAGCGCCTTGCAAGAAGTGTGGTTACAACCTCACAAAACGTAATGGCAAGTGGAATGGTAGACACGACCCTGTTAAGTGTGCACCAGGCAAAGCCAGATTTTGGACACTATATGAAAGAGTGTGCTACTTGCAAGGGGTACTAACGGTTGGCACAAAGAGGATTGCAAGGACTTACCAGACGTCCAAGTTAAGCACTGACAGTACCATATGTGCGCACTAGAGCAAGATTATGAGAAAATGTTCAATAAAATCTATACCAAAGGAGATGAACGTATCTTTCAAACAGTTTTCGTAAATGGAGAAAAAGTTATGGCACTATTTGATCCAGGGGCTGAAGTCTCTGCTATCTCATGCCGAGTAGCCTACGCTACAGATATGGCTGTCCATAACAGAAACAACTGATTTAATCTTGGGAAATGGCAAAGTTACTACTTGCGAACAAGCCATTGACTATGCACACATAATGCTGTCAGATAGAAGAGAAGTGAAGACTCACCTAATCGTTACTGACATGTCTCAGAAATACGATTTAATTATAGGTATGACTGATCTTCTCAGTTTAGGTATAACACTCACTGGTCTGCCTAATGGGCTGGACCCGAATAAAGATCAGTCAGATGATAATATGTTAAAGATACCTAAACCTCCGGAAGGTGAAGCAAAGGATATGATTCCGCACTTCACCGATATAATTATGGACTTAATTATACAAAACAGGAAGATTGCAATAACTGACTGGTGTATGTTTAAGTTCTCTAATGGGTACGTTAGACTTGACTTAACAAACGTCGACTTCTCTAAGTTAAAGTGTCCTTCACATAACTACGTGAGTTGGAGACACAAAGACGTTGTCAAAACCCAAATCGAAGATTGGTTAAAACAGGGTCTAATTGAAATCAATTATGATGCAACCCCAGTTAACTTAGCTCTCTTAGCGGTCGATCAATATAAATCTGATGGAACGTTTAGTAAAACAAAAGAGTAGTACTAGACCTGTCGCCAATCAACAAACTAATTCCGCAACATAGTTTTCCCTTACCTAAGATAAGCGAGATACTACGCAAAATGGAGGTGCGACTATCTTTTCCAAGATAGACTTAAAAGCTGCATTCCATCAACTACAGATATATGAGCCTCATAGGAAATACTTTTCCTTTACTTGGCAAGGTAAAAGTACCAGTTTAAAGGTGCACCTGAAGGCTTACACATGTTACCTTCTTTCTTCCAACAAGTTATGATGGAACTATTTGCGGACCTGTCGTATAACGTATCAGTCTATTTAGATGATATAGTTATCTTTACAAAGACAGCACATGAACATGCTAAACTCGTTAAAGAAGTCTTAAAGCGACTTAATCATGCTAAACTTAAGATTAACGAAGACAAGTGTTCTTTTGCTAAAGATACTATACACTTACTTGGCTACAAAGTATCTGCAGCAGGGGTAGAAATTGATCCTGGCAAGAAACAGTTTCTGTTGGATTTATCAACACCAATTACTGGAAGAGATGTGAACTCTGTGTGTGGGTTTGTTAACTTCTTCTCGGATTCGGTACCGCATCTTTCTCATTACTTAAAAGCCTTTCAGTCACCTACGGCTGCACAAAGGACCTTTGGGAAAGCTTTGGACTAAAGAATGTGATGATGCATTTAAACTAGTCAAAAGTAAAGTAATGGACGCACCCATCATGCAGTACCCTGTGGATGGTGTCCCATTCAAGTAGCAACCGACGCTTCAGATCGAGCGGTAGGTGGAGTGCTTTACCAAACGATAAATGGTAAACCGCGCTACATACAATTCTTTAGCAAGAGTTATAATAAGAGTCAACGGAATTACCCTACCGTTAAACAAGAGCTCCTTGCTATAGTTACTGCGCTAAGACAGTTTAAAGACTACCTTTATGGAAGTTACTTTACTGTCGCCTGTGATCAAAGTCTTTAACATACTTAAAGATATGAACCCTGATTCACAGTTGGTGAGCCGCTGGCATGACATTATTGCCAAGTTCGCTTTTAATATAACACACATTCCAGGAATACATAACCATCTTCCTGACATGCTCTCTCGACTTGTGCCCGACTACCAGAAAACAGTCAAAGAGTTATTAGCAACCGATTGGATGCTAAATAAGAAATGGTTTAACCTCGCTCAATCACGATGGGGTCCATTTACTGTTGATATGTTCGCCGCAGAACATAACAAACAGGTTTCTGAATATAGGTCGTTGACTCATCCTAAAGGTGATGCATTTCAGCTTGACTTATCAAAGCATAATGCGTGGGCTAACCCACCTTGTCAACTTATCGCACAGTTGTTAAATTATGTTAATATTACTAAATCTACCATTACGCTGTGTTGTCCTTACGTAACTCCGACCCATGGATACGTGATTTAATTAATATGATTCAAGACGAACCTATTTATGTCGACCGTGAAACCGACACGTTCTTGTATCAGGGATCCTATTCTATTAAGAAGACGCCTTGGAAACACACCATTGTTTGTCGCATCGGTCCTGCAGGTACCACTAAGTGGAAACCCTCAACCGAATTCTTAGCTAAACTAGAGGAGTCTAAAGAGTTTGAACAAAAGCTCAAGACTCGTACAACACATGCACCCAACAAGATTGCAGTCGAGGTAATGCCGATTGAAACGGCATTAGATCGTAAAAACATGGAACTAGCTAAGGCCATGGATCAAAGACTCAAAACTCTAAGAGAACCTGAAGCTCGCACTCAACTACTTAAAGCGCTGCTTAAGAACAGCCAGGAGTTGCGAAACAACTGAAGAAGATACTTCAACAATCCAATGTTGTCAATTATGTATCTCAGGAGTCTACCCCTCCTGATACTGAGGTTGCCCTTTCCAACAGGACTATGGTTCATCCAGCCAGCGTTACGCAGAATCTGACTGACTTAGAGGAGCTCGAAAGTAGAGTTAAAATTATACATAATTTAACGCATCGAGCATATGAGCATACTTATAAAATGGCTATTCGTGCAGGGCTTGATCACCCGGCGCTGAAAGAAACCATACGTGAAGTATACCGACGCTGTACTGATTGTGAAAAGAACCAGATCAAGCGATACGGTTGGGCACCCCTAAAAAAAAAGTGTGACAGAAGACCAACCGATGCGCCGAGTCATAGTCGATTTGGTTAAACTCCGCGATCAAGCATACTGGCGATGTATATATCTGTCATTTCTTATGTGTGGCTTCGGGCTATAACTTGCTTTATGCAATACCGAACAAACGTCCACAAACAGTGGCAGAATTATGCTATCACGTCTTTAATGACTTCGGTTTCCCCGAGTACTATGTTCTGATAACGGTAGTGAGTTTTGTACCGACGTAATGGAGGCACTTATACTCGTATCAGGCATGACCCATAGGCGTGGTGTTCCTTACAAACCTCAAACGCAGGGTGCAAATGAGACACGTCATAGAGAACTTAAGAAACTCTTGCGTACCGCACTAGACGACGTTGAGGATATGTGGCCTTATCATTTGAAATGGGTTCAGACTCAAATGAATAACTGCATGAATCCTCAAACTGGAACACTCCCGTTTCACTATTTCTTTGGCCGCTATAGTGAATTACAAGCAACGTTTGATAAAACTGCGCCCGAAAACACGTTACCCCGTGGCTACAAAGATTGAGCATATGCAGAACGTTGTTTACCCCTGTTTACTCGAGCACAAGAATCGCGTCCTACTTAAAGCGTATGACCGATGGAATAACACTAAGAACATTGTTCAGTTCAAAGTCGGCGATTATGTTAACATTATAAATCGAAACGCCAACGTTACCGAACTCTCTTCTAAGACGATAGGACCCTTTTGTTATTTCCTACCATGATGAGAAGAGTGATACTGTAGAAATACGGCCTCCGGTCAGTCTAAAATATCAAGATCAATTGAGATAATACATTGGTTTTATTTTTGTATTTTAAATAATTAGTACAAGCTCTTTTTCCAATATTTCCAAAGTGTTCTAAATTCACTTTGATGGCTCCAATAGCCTGAGTATTTGGTATGACTCATCTACTTGGACCTATTTGAGACATTAGTAGATGTAGGATATTATAAACTAAATTTTATAATCTCGAACTACTACACTACTTATTGATTTTGGTCCTCCCGCCAATCTCAAAATCCAATAAGTCTTTTTTCTTTTTTTTAACTTTTCTTCAGATGGAACTTTATTTATATCAGCTAATGTATTAACGTGACTTACGTTATTATGTCTATTTACAAATTAGGCAAGTGGTCATGAACATTTAGTACTTCTAGTGAAAATTATTCAATAAATAACAGCTAGAGGTGCGCCCTGTGTGATCGAGGATATTTAGGCTCTTAACAAGAGGCGGTCCCGATCATTTCTTACACAAGCTACCACTGCTAAATCTAACTGACTAAATTGTATTTTAGTTTAATATAGTTTGAAACCTAGTAATTTCCATCGAAGTTTACATATTTTTCAGTTATTTAGTAGTTACAGTAGTGTACTGCTTCTAGACTGTCTGACATCGATTTACTATCCAGCAAATACTATGGCTAAGGGTACTTCTAAGGGCAAGGGAGCCGCTAGCTCTAAGCCTGCTAAGCCTGCCGAGGTTCCTGAGGTCCCTGTGGAAACACCTAGCCTGTCTGGAGTTGAGCCTGCCGAGGATACTGTTGGGGGAAGCAAATTCTGAGGTTGGTACAGAGGATTATTCTGAGGATGACTCGTCGGATCCTAAAGCCTTGGAAGAAGAGGTATCTACTACCGCGGAAAGGCTCGCCAGCGTCCGTGTATCACCTAGAAGTGAAGCTCAGGACCCCAACTTGCCCCCCTGACCACGTGCCGTCAAATATAGGGGATAAACGTCGAAAGGCTGGAAACGAAACCCATTTTCGTTTATTTCGTATTAAAGATACGAAGAAAGTCGCGAATTCACGAAATGCATCGGAGGTTAGCCAAGCTACTGTCCCATCCATGAAACGGGTCTTGTAGTAAGTGTAACCGTCTTCGGATGTTTTATCAATCTTTGACTTGTGACTCCATAACTGGTACATCAGAATCAAATGAGCGAGCGAATGAGAGTTCGGAGGTAGGGATACGGTGAGTGCCTAGATTGGTTGCGCTAGTACCATCAATGTTATTCACTTCGTAAGTATCACTCTTCTCATCATGGTAGGAAATAACAAAAGGTCCTATCGTCTTAGAAGAGAGTTCGGTAACGTTGGCGTTTCGATTTATAATGCTAACGTAATCGCCGACTTTGAACTGAACAATGTTCTAAGTGTTATTCCATCGGTCATACGCTTTAAGTAGGACGCGATTCTTGTGCTCAGTAAACAGGGGTGAACAACGTTCTGCATATGCTCGATCTTTTTTTGTAGCCACGGGGTAGCGTGTTTCTCGGGCGCAGTTTTATCAAACGTTGCTTGTAATTCACTATAGCGGCCAAAGAAATAGTGAAACAGGAGTGTTCCAGTTTGAGGATTCATGCAGTTATTCATTTGAGTCTGAACCCATTTCAAATGATAAGGCCACATATCCTCAACGTCGTCTAGTGCGGTACGCAAGAGTTTCTTAAGTTCTCTATGACGTGTCTCATTTGCACCCTGCGTTTGAGGTTTGTAAGGAACACCACGCCTATGGGTCATGCCTGATACGAGTATAAGTGCCTCCATTACGTCGGTACAAAACTCACTACCGTTATCAGAACATAGTACTCGGGGAAACCGAAGTCATTAAAGACGTGATAGCATAATTCTGCCACTGTTTGTGGACGTTTGTTCGGTATTGCATAAAGCAAGTTATAGCCCGAAGCCACACATAAGAAATGACAGATGTATACATCGCCAGTATGCTTGGATCGCGGGAGTTTAACCAAATCGACTATGACTCGGCGCATCGGTTGGTCTTCTGTCACACTTTTTTTGAGGGTGCCCAACCGTATCGCTTGATCTGGTTCTTTTCACAATCAGTACAGCGTCGGTATACTTCACGTATGGTTTCTTTCAGCGCCGGGTGATCAAGCCCTGCACGAATAGCCATTTTATAAGTATGCTCATATGCTCGATGCGTTAAATTATGTATAATTTTAACTCTACTTTCGAGCTCCTCTAAGTCAGTCAGATTCTGCGTAACGCTGGCTGGATGAACCATAGTCCTGTTGGAAAGGGCAACCTCAGTATCAGGAGGGGTAGACTCCTGAGATACATAATTGACAACATTGGATTGTTGAAGTATCTTCTTCAGTTGTTTCGCAACTCCTGGCTGTTCTTTAAGCAGCGCTTTAAGTAGTTGAGTGCGAGCTTCAGGTTCTCTTAGAGTTTTGAGTCTTTTGATCCATGGCCTTAGCTAGTTCCATGTTTTTTACGATCTAATGCCGTTTCAATCGGCATTACCTCGACTTCGATCTTGTTGGGTGCATGTGTTGTACGAGTCTTGAGCTTTTGTTCAAACTCTTTGGACTCCTCTAGTTTAGCTAAGAATTCGGTTGAGGGTTTCCACTTGGTGGTACCTGCAGGACCGATGCGACAAACAATGGTGTGTTTCCAAGGCGTCTTCTTAATAGAATAGGATCCTGATACAAGAACGTGTCGGTTTCACGGTCGACATAAATAGGTTCGTCTTGAATCATATTAATTAAATCACGTATCCATGGGTCGGAGTTACGTAAGGGACAACACAGCGTAATGGTAGATTTAGTAATATTAACATAATTTAACAACTGTGCGATAAGTTGACAAGGTGGGTTAGCCCACGCATTATGCTTTGATAAGTCAAGCTGAAATGCATCACCTTTAGGATGAGTCAACGACTATATTTAGAAACCTGTTTGTTATGTTCTGCGGCGAACATATCAGAAGTAAATGAACCCCATCGTGATTGAGCGGTTCGGTTAAGCCATTTTCTTGTTTAAGCATCCGATCGGTTTGCTAATAACTCGCTCCCGACTTGTTTCACGGTGATCAGGCACAAGTCGAGAGAGCATGTCAGGAAGATGGTTATGTATTCACCAATTGTAGCCGTGTTATATTAAAAGCGAGAACTTGGCAATGTCATCATGCTACGGCGGCTCACCAATAATGAATCAGGGTTCATATCTTTTTTAAGTATGTTAGAGACTTTTGATCTGCGGGCGACAGTAAGTAACTTCCAT
>LUCW03002113.1:32500-42500 GCA_001586965.3 Sphaeroforma sirkka | reverse complement strand
GTATTTATAAGTTGACTATCGATTGTCAATACATCGATTACCAGTAGGTCGTGCGTCAGATGATCATCTGATGATATGATCAAAGTGTCATGAATTTGCGTATATGCATATGATGGCTATAACCATATATGGTAGTACATATATATAATGTCATATACATTCAAATACCATTAACCAGATATGATAACTTATCATATTAAAAGTTGCGACGTGAGCGCATACATCCCACGCCTATGTATGCTATAAGTGACATAGTAACACCCACAGCAGCAGCGGCTGGTGGGTACTGAGTTCATCGGCTTGCAACCGCTCTTATCCACTCAAAATTGCCGCTCATCAAGTTTCAATTTATCAATACATATATTTACCAGGGATTATGAAGAAATCAGACTGATTGGCTCAAAGCCTTGCAATGCTGGACACAGCAGACCATACCAGTAACAGCCATCTTCACAGACTAACATCTTTTAATGTCTCAGTATACACATAGATGAATAATAACACACCACTCAACATACATACATCTGCCCATAACACTCGGCATACATATATCTGCCCATAACACCTGCCCATGAAGTGGGTTGTTAGCATGCAGTGCCTCTGCCTATCACACTTACGCGTTAAGTATCTTGGTATCATTGAGAGCTGCCGTAGCTTCCTCGTACTGACTCCCATCCTTGCCCACAAGCTCTGCTACGTTAGACATCGCCGACGCACCCAACAACATCCAACAACGGAGATCTAGGTGACGCTCAGTGTCAGAAGGATGCGATGAACGGGGGAAATCATCCAGTCCAGAGGTCAGTGTCTGTGTGTAGATATTTGTAAGCAAGTTGTGATATTGAAGTATATACATATACGTACATATACACATACACACACATGTATATATATATATGTATATATATATATATATATATATATATATATATATATATATATATATATATATATATATATATATATATAATATACATACCTTATGCTTGTGTGATGATATGTGTGTGTGCGTGTGTCCGTGTATGCGTCTGTATGTGTGTATGTATATGTAATATATATTATATTATATATATTATTATATATATATATATATATATAATATATATATATATAACATATATTATGTATATATTATAATATATATATATATTATTATATATATTATATGGCATATATTACATTGATATATTATGTGTCAATATGACATTACACATATGATGGCTTGTTGATTGATGCGCCATTGCGCGTGCGTATGTATGCGCGCATGTACGTATGATTATTGTACATTATATATAATAATGTACGCATTATGACACGCATTATTATATGCATGTATATATATAATATGTATTATATACATTACTGCCATTGCGCGCGCGCGCGTGCGCGATGTTGTGCGTGTTGATGATTGATGATGATTGTTGTTATTGAGGGTGTATATGTATATGCATTAAAATATATATATGTATTATTATTGATATATATTATTATATTATATATATATATATATATTATATATATATATATATACATATATATATTGATATATTGTGTGTGTGCGTGTGTGTGTGTGTGTGTGTGTGACGTTGTATTGATGTATTATTATTATATATATATATATATATATATATATATATATATATATATATATATATATATATATATATATATATATATATATATATATATAACGTATATGGTAATACATATTTCTATATATTTATATATATCAAGTAAATATATGGCAGACCTTTGGGTTCATCTCTTTGTTGGGGTCACTTCTGTCTCGCCATCTGTACGTCATAGGCTCTGGGCCACTCTGTGTGGTGTTAAACCATTGGTACCATTTTTCTAACCGTGGGTACAATCTGTTGAGGAACTCCAGATCGTCTTGCGTTGTTTTCGAGTTCGATCCCTGCATAGAAGAAACCCAAATAAAGACTGAATACAACTATTAGTTTGGATGCAGACTATATATATATATATGTGTGTGTGTGTATATTTATACATATATATATATATATATATATATATATATATATATATATATATATATATATATATATACATACATATAGTAATCCAGATACTCCCAACTGCAATTGTTGTTCTATTAACAGCAACTGATTCTGATTGCCTCATACCTGGTCGATCGCGTGGACAAACTCGTCAATAGCCACAAAGAAGGTAGGAGGGTTTGCTCGGTTGTCCTTCTGTGTAATGTATTCCGGTGGTATCTTGCTACGTGCTTCATCACCAAGTACCTGTGCATGTTTCAGTACACACATGTGAGTGAACCGGTGTACTCTGGTAGTAATTTTTAGCCAAAGAAACAATGCATACATATGATAGTGAATGACAAATGCTTATATGATAGTATATGTATTACGTATATGCTGAACCGGCGTACTCTGGGAGTACTTTGTAGCCAAAGAAACAATGCATATATATGATAGTGAAGGACAAAAGGACAAATGCTTATATGATAGTATATGTATCACGCTTATGCGGGAGTGTTTGCTTTCTGATTGCTGGATGCTAGCGGGATTCTACTTCTGGCTTTGCCACTCAGTGTCTGTGCACATGAACATACACACATGTTTTAGGATTAGTCTCCTCTGGTGATTGTTCCCAATGAACGAAACACATTTATAGGTTAGTGTTTGAAACACACTTATAGGTTAGCGCATGACACACACTTACACTAGTGTATGTAGCATGCCCATAGGCGAGTGTTCAAATTCTGCGTGAACACTCTGATAGGTTAGTGTATGACACACACTCATACGTTAGTGTATGAAACACACTTATAGGTTAGTGTATGAAACACACTTATACGTTAGTGCATGAAACACACTTATAGGTTAGTGTATGACACACTCATACGTTGGTGTATGTAGCACGCCCATAGGCGAGTGTTTGCTTTCTGTGTGATGTGTTCCGCGGAGGGGGGGGGGGGGGGGGGAGGGGTTAGTTGTTGCTTAATCGCTGTGTGAGACACGAGAACACACTTATGTCAGTAAACAACAAGTACCGAACTTTGGAAGTACTCGCTTCTACGGAACAACCCCACGAACATATGAGGTTTTGCCATAGAATAACAGCATAGATTATTGGATACTAATTGGCCATGCAACCTCTAAGCCCTCAACCCTAGTCCATAAACCCTAGACCTATTACCTGTTCTCGTGCAATCCAGCCATTGGCGTTCATCAAATCGAACCACGATCCCAACACCTCTTTACTCAGTTGTCTGTCCCAACGCATCACCAACAGCTGATGAAAGCCCTGAGATATAAGGCATGCGAAAGAGACGATCAGCCAGTCAGGTGCAATTGAGTAGGATATATATATACATATATATATATATATATATATATATATATATATGTATATATATATATATATATATATATAAATATATATATATATATATATATGTTTTTAGGATTTACAAACATATATATATATATATATATATATACATATATATATATATATATATATATATATAACATATGTATTATATATATATGTATATGTGTATATATATATATATAAATATATATATATTTATATATATATACCATATATATATATGTATATATATATATATTGTAGTACATATTATATTATATATTATTATATTGTATATATATATACATATATATATATATATATATATATATATATATATATATATATATATATATATATATATATATATATATATATATATATATATATATATATATATATATATATATATATATATATATATATATATATATATATATATATATATATATATATATATGTATATATGTATATATATATATATATATATATATATATATATATATATGTATATATATATATGTTCGTACTCGTTTACAAATATTATGGATTGCATACAGCTCACCTCATCCCATAGAAAGCCTCTTGGGAACAGGCTGCGTGATGGTACGGCTGTGAGGAGTGACTGTTTGTTGCCCCACACAGTTTTGCCCCTTCTGTGCCATGGCCTTCGATCTCTGACTGCGTTTGGAGTTTACGTAAAAGTGAATTAACGTAAAAGTGAGTTTGCGTAAAAGTGAGTTTACATAAAAGTGAGCATTGGTCGGTACATCACATGGTCCACAGCTACCACCACAGTCTATTAACAGAACATGAAACTCTTCTACCATGGATCTCTATGAATGTGCAAGGATATATATATATATATATATATATATATATATATATATATGTGTGTGTGTGTGTGTGTGTGTGTATATATATATATATATATATATATGTGTGTGTGTGTGTGTGTGTGTGTGTGTGTATATATATATATATATATATATATATATATATATATATATATATATAAACTGCTCGTGCTACCTACAAGTTGAGTGGGTCGATTGGACCTCTGTAAGTGTGCGCTCTATCGGGCCCCAACCTCAGCGTATGCAGAACTTAATGATACACTTTAAAGTTTGTTTAGGGTTTAACCACGTGCTTATCATTTAGTACCACAAAGTAGTACACTCCCCTGCTAATTTCCTTGGAAGTGGCAGCCGTATCTCAGGCTCACTCTCCGGAACACACACAGTCACACAGCAGATGGTTTGTAGGGCTATGCAGTGACTGGGGCATTGGTACATGACACTTCAGACCCACAGAAGAAGAATTATAGGGTCGTAGGATTTTTAGGGTCTCGGGGTTTATGCCATGTGGTGTATATACGTCTGTGTATGATTGCAAAGGTATATACATACGCTTTCTCCGTATAGAGCGCGAGTCCTGCCCTCGCTGGGCTTTTCCATTATTCCATGCTGCAATATTCAAGCAAACGCCTGCTTTAAACACTCTAATTTTCTCACAGTAAAAGTCCCAAACCCTGCCCACACTCAATTAAGAGCACACACAGTCTTTGAGAAGAAGAATGCGCTTATTGCTGATAGCATAGGCACATGGCGTATATGGTACTCTTGTTCAAACGCACAGTGTGATCGAACAAGTTGCGACTGTGTCTCCAGGAAACTGGCAACAGTGTCAATTATGACAGTAGACATCGTACGAGTACAAGTGAGCTGATGGTACATTTGTATAGGTTATTTGTAGACACACACATATATATATATATATATATATATATATATTCACATACCATTCCGTAGAAGTAACCTATGCTGCCAATAAGGTTACTGAAGGCGGCCTTGGCAAACTCAAACTGTGTCGCGTGTCTGGCAGGTACGTCGTTTGACATGCGCACCTGAAACACGCAGAGTTAAAAATACACACCAATCAAAACAGCAATGTGAGTCCAAATAAGGAGCATTGCATTAATTGAGATCAATATATCCGCGGGTTTCGAGCTATCTACTTGAAATGTGCAGAATATGACTGCCCAAAGACATGTTTTTGGATCGATGTATTGGTAGTGTATTGTGTGTAGACATGCTTTCGGATCGGTGTATTGGTAGTGTATTGTGAGATGTAGTAGAAGTGTGTGTCCCTGAAAATGGCGTACGAACCGAACGGGCAACAGAGACCACCAATTGAACACTGAACAGCTCAGTCCGAAGTAAAAACCAACGCTACACACGGCTTATGAACTTTACAGCAACCGTTAATATCTGCAACAACTATGTTATACGCCATGGATGTCTATACAATTTATATCTGCAACGACTATGCTATACACTATGGATGTCTATGGCATTAATATCTGCAACAACTGTTATACGCTAAGGATGTCTATGGCATTAATATCTGGAACAACTATGTTATACGCCATGGATGTCTATGGCATTAATATCTGCAACAACTATGCTATACGCCATGGATGTCTATGGCATTTCTATCTGCAACAACTATGTTATACGCCATGGATGTCTATGGCATTAATATCTGCAACAACTATGTTATACGCCATGGATGTCTACGGCATTAATATCTGCAACAACTACGTGATACGCTATGGAGTGCCTATGGCATTAATATCTGGAACAACTATGTTATACGCTATGGATGTCTATGGCATTAATATCTGCAACAACTACGTTATACGCCATGGATGTCTATACCATTAATATCTGCATCAACTATGTTATACACCATGGAGTGCCTATGGCAGTTGAACAGTAGGGCAACATGCAGGCGTCTACTACATACTTGGTGGTAGAGCATAGGAAAGTCGTTTTAGCTCTGCTATTGTTAGGAATATGTTATATACTATAGATACATATGACAGTCCACAAGATAATAGCCCTATGAGCATAGGAGAGTCCTATTTGGTTTGTGAGATACATGCTACACACTATAGGTACTATAGATACATATAACAGAAGATATTATGGATTTCTATACCTATAGTGACGTACAACAGCAGTCACCATAGATATTTATACCAATAGTCACATACAACAGCAAAGAGTATAGATATAGATATATCTATGAGTACATATAACAGCAGTCAATATATATACTTATAGGTACCTATAACAGCAGTTAATATATATATATATATATATATATATATATATATATATATATATATATAGGTATGTACAACAGCAGAGACTATAGATATATATACCTATAGGTACCTATAACATCAGTCAATATATATATATATATATATATATATATATATATATATATATATATATATATATATATATATAAACATACGGGCACGTACAACATATAGGTACATACAACAGCAGTCGCTATATATAAATATGACAATAGAGCCCTGGAGCCATTGCATGCGCTGACATACTTGGTCGTTGAGGATGGGCGAGTCGTCCTTCGGCTGAGGCTTTTTCACATCCACTTCAGGCTTCTCCTCTGAGAGATGGTCGATGGTCAATGGTAGGTAGGCATATGCGGCTTCGATTAGTAGGTGAGTGTTATTTTTTCTACTCCGCCATCCATATACATTTTAGAAATTAATTTTAAATAGTAAACAGAAGCAACCACAGAAGTAAGAATACCTAAAATGGCGATTATGTATTTCTATGTATTAACCACCCGAAACACATAGAGCACAATGATCTACAAAACTTATACAGCTCTCTGATTTCAGTTGGGTTGGTTTGGTACGAAAAATAAACCATACAGTATTTGATTGGGCTTCCCACTCTGGACAGTATCCAATGGCAACTAGATGAAGTTATTCCTCAACTAAATAGATCAGATTATCACTAGTCTGCAGTCTATATATATATATATATATATATATATATATATATTATATCATATGCATATATATATATACATATAAAAATAAATATATATATATATATATGTATATATATATATATATATATATATATATATATATATATATATATATATATATATATATATATATATATATATATATATATATATATATATATATATATATATATATATATATATATATATATATATATATATATATATATATATATATATATATATATATATATATATATATGTTTTATGTACATATATATATATATATATATGTATATACCATACTAGTCACTCCATCATAAATATATACCATACTACACCACATACTCGGCTGTTCAATGGGCACCTTGAAGGTATCACTGAACTTCTGATCGAATTCCTTCTCCTTCTGCTTGATCACTTCTGTGAGTGCTTCGCCATTGGGTGCGACTTCTAAGTTGTCTGTCTCTGTTTCCGGTTGGAATGTGATGTCGATTGTAAATGGCATCTGTGTGCATGTTATGGAAGTGTATGCAGTTAGAAAATGTATCAGCCGCAGGGTAGAAGTGTATGTATATAGTATACGTACAAACGGACCCTCCATATAGTAGAAGTGTATGTATATAGCATACGTAGAAGTGTATGTAATTAATGAATGTACCTACATAGTAAACGTATCCGCTTATACCATGGTAGCACAGTACACAGACAGCGGAATATGTACTGTACAAGAGTATGTAGCTACTAAATGTGATTCCGTATGCGATGAAGACATTGTAGGTATACAGCATCAAACACTGCAGTGTGATCATGGTAGCCCTGCTATGTATATATATATATACATTTTATATACATTATATACATATATATATATATATGTATATATATATATATATATATATATGTGTGTGTGTGTGTGTGTGTGTGTGTGTGTGTTTGTATACTTGCATACAAGACCGGTTTGTACTTACATACGCATCTATTCACGAACATATACTATATACCTTGCCAACCACACACCTGCAGCGTCAGCTCTACCACAGCCATGTTCGCGTCGCTGACCTGTCGATTGCGTAGCGTTGGGATCTTTCGAGTGACGGTACTCTCGTGATAGCCTGCAATGATCTCATTACGCACAGTGTCTGTCAAACCGTGCACTGTGTTGGCCACTGTGCTCCAGTACTTCAGCTCAACGCTCTTTCTGTGGCAGTCGGCAGGTGAAGGTTTTCAGATGTAATACGTGTAGCTGTATATTTATATATATATATATATATATATATATAATTCTAGCTTTTGGGATGCAAAGGTGGGCATCCATGCATACCTTTGTGCGCATACATATAACATCTGGCTACACTGTGTGCAATGTATGTTCCTGTGTTACATTGCTTCAGCTTCCCCTCGTACAAGTTCGTATATATACATACGTATACGTATATATATATATATATATATATATATATATATATAAATATAAGAACGAAGAGACAGTGTTTGGTCAGCAAGTGTGCAATCAAATGGTACCCTCATAGTATATAAGTTTGTATGTGTTATATATAGGCATTCAATTAGATAAGTAGGTATATGTAAACAGAGTGTTTGGCGGATATATATGTACAATTGAGTGGTGTACTCTTGTTGGTATAAATATGTATATAAACATGTGTATTCTATATATGAAATTTAAGTATGCAAATAGATAAGAAGGTATAAGTAAACAGAATGTTTGGCCACTAAAGTTGTACAATTGAGTGGCGCCCTCACGTTGATGTGTACATGTATATATACATATATATGTGTGTGTGTGTGTGTTTGTATGTGTGTGTGTGTGTGTTTGTGTGTATCATATATGTAGGTATAACTACCGTATTCATACTGTTTGGCAAGTATATGTGTCCCTTCCAGGCGGAACACTCGCCGTACTTGGCGAAGGTCTCGATACGCAGAGTTTACTAGACCGTATAAGGCGAATACGTCTGGGCCCTAGTATCGTGCTCACCAGTATCTCTGTAACACCGGATAGAGTTGCCGTTTCAAACGTACACGTACATGCTTAAACGTATACGTGTGAGCGTGTGTGGAAGTATATGTAAGAACTATGTATCCATATACGTACATACACCAGACTCGCGACAATCCATGTTGGAACACTACGAACAACTTCATATAGTTCTATAAACATATACACACCTCAGCACAGCTACATCTACATACACATATACAAGAACACATACGCACAACACAGCTACATCTATGTACACATATACCAGAACACATACGCACAACACAGCTACATCTATATACACATACAAGAACACATACGCACAACATAGCTATATCTATGTACACATATACCAGAGAACACATACGCACAACACAGCTACATCTATATACACATATACAAGAACACATACGCACAACACAGCTGCATCTCTATACACATATACAAAAACACATACGCACAACCCAGCAACATCTATACACACATATACAAGAACACATACGCACAACACAGCTGCATCTCTATACGCATATACAAGAACACATACGCACATACACACATACACAGACAACCCCACCTACGACTCTACATAAGACTCGCGCGTGTTAAACAACCTATGCCTGGCGCGTCGCCGTTGAGCGAGTACACTGTCTTCTCTGTGCTCATATGTCTGGATAAA
This sequence comes from Sphaeroforma sirkka, assembly GCA_001586965.3. Taxonomy (NCBI): domain Eukaryota; class Ichthyosporea; order Ichthyophonida; genus Sphaeroforma; species Sphaeroforma sirkka. The sequence continues at coordinate 32,604 of LUCW03002113.1, read as the reverse complement.
CACAACACACATACATCCATGAACATATACTCACTTCAACACATCTGCATCTTTATACACATATACAAGTACACATACACACATACACAAAAACATAGACAACC
>LUCW03002113.1:25000-27500 GCA_001586965.3 Sphaeroforma sirkka | reverse complement strand
GGGACATATGAAGTATGTAGCATATATATACTTCCACATATCCACGTATTATATATATATATATATACATATATATATATATATATATGTATTGTGTGTGTGTGTGTGTGTGTGTGTGTGTGTGTGTGTGTGTGTGTGTGTGTGTGTGTGTGTGTGTGTGTGTTTATGTATGTATGTGTGTGTGTGTGTGTGTGTGTGTGTGTGTGTGTGTGTGTGTGTGTGTGTGTGTGTGTGTGTGTGTGTGTGTGTGTGTGTGTGTGTGTGTGATCGCTTATATATATATATATTGTGTGTGTGTGTGTGTGTGTGTGTGTTTTTATATACATATATATATGTGTGTGTCTGTGTATGTGTCCAATGTCTGTGTGTGTGTGTGTGTGTGTGACAGTTGTGATATATAGTGCTATATTTAAAAATCAACCTATGAATATTTATCTATATTCGTATATGAATAAATATTATTCTAATATTAATATTATTAATTATATTGTTTTTTTATCAATATTTTTTGTCATTATTATAATTGTTATCGGTATATAAATCTTCATAAATCTATATACAGCAAAATATATATATTGATACAATATAACCGATAGAAGCATATTATGTTTTATATCAATTCACACACACATGTATATATATATATATATTTATATATATATATGTATATATATATATATATATATATATATGTATTATATATATATATATATATATATATATGCTATATATATATATATGTATATATATATATATATATATATATATGTAATACATGTAATGCATGTATATGTATGTGTTATGCATGTGTATGGAAATGTATATAAGTAATATATAATATGTAATATATATGTATATATATGTATATATATATATATATATATATATTACATATATATATATATAAATATATATATATATATATGGATTATATAGATATGCAATATATATATATATATATATATATATATATATATAGATTACATATGGACATATATATATATATATATATGTATTATATATATATTTATATATGAATTAGAGATTACCAATTATAAGTTATGCGTTTGTAAAAATTGTTGAAATTTGTATATATATATATATTGTACGTGTGATGATGGTGGTATGTATCTGTGTGAGGAGTATGGATGTATATATATGTATGCTATGTATGTATGTATGTATTTATGTAATGTTGCGGGATAATATGTGCGTTTTTTGTTGTTGATTGCCTTGTGCAAAAGATATCAATCGATATGTATATTATTATATATATATATTATATATGTATATATATATATAATAATATTAATATATATATATGTATATATATATTTCATATGATATAATATGTATGATAATGATGTGTGTGCATGTATGTACGTACGTACGTGTGTACGTATGTACGTGCATGTGTGTGTGTACAGTATTGTGTAATGTATATGCTTATTAGTTATTATTAACCATATGCATATGCATTATTATATATGTAATAGCAATATGTTATATAATAATAATATATATGTATATATATATATATAATATATTATATTAATATATATATACATATGTAATAACAATATATATTATATATTATTATTATATGTAACGTATTATATGCATTGTATATTGATGTATATGTATGTGTGTGTATACGTATATGTATACATTATGTAAATATGACGTATATGTAATTGTAAATAATATGTATATGTATATATATATATGTATATATGTAATTATGAGATTAGATTGAGATTACCAGTTATGCGTTTGTGAAAGAAAATTGTTGAAAATGTTTGTATATGTATGTATGTGGTATGTATGTATATAATATGTATATGCATATTATAACAATAATAACATGCAATATGTGTTGTATGGCGTAATGTGTCATGCATGCATGTATGTAAGCATATGTATGTATGTATGCAATAATGTATATAATATATATATACATATAATATATATATATGTATGTATAACTATATTATATATGTATATATATAACATATATTATCCATGTCAATATGCATGTATATACGCGGGATATATGTGCGTTTACATGTTGATGTTTGTGTTGCTGACTGTGCAACAAAAGATATCAATAATATATATATATATATATATATATATATATATATATATATATATAATATATGTGCATGCATGTGTGTATGTATATGTATTGAGTATATGTATATAAGTGAATTGTATGTTATATATATATATATATATATACATGCATATATATATATATAATGTATATATGTATATATATTGATTTTTGTTATGCATATACATGTACATATATATATATATATTTATATATATATATATGTATATACATATATATATATAAATATATCTGTATATACGTATACGTGGAGATTTACATCTAAAGACATCTATGTATACATATATATAAATAAACACATGGATATATATATATATATGCGTGTGTGTCAGTGTCAGTGTCTGTGTCTGTGTCTGTGTGCGT
>LUCW03002113.1:10000-20000 GCA_001586965.3 Sphaeroforma sirkka | reverse complement strand
GATGAGTAACAAAGCGGATGGATATATTCGGCCGGATGAGTATTTTATTGAATGGACATAACTTGTGTATGAAGGTAGATCGTTATATTTTGCCTGATGAATATTAAAGTGGATGGATATATTTATCTTGGCGAGTACTAAAGTGCTTGGATATATTTGGCCTGATGGACATTAAACTGGGTGGATGTATTTGGCCTGATGAGTATCAAAGTGGATGGATTAATTTTGCCTGATGGGTATTAATGTTGGTGGATGTCTTTGTCCTAATAAGTATTTAAGTGGATAAAATAATTAGGCTGATGGGTACTAAAATAGATGGATATATTTGGCCATGATAGGTATTTGAATGGATGGAGAAATTTAGCCTGATGTGTATTAAAGTGGATATGTATATTTGGTGGATGGAGAAATTTGGTCTGTGAAGTATTAAAGTGAATATATATATCTGGCCTAATTCTTATTAAAGTGGGTGGATATATTTGGCCTCACGAGCATTAAAGTGAATATATATATCTGGTCTAATGCTTATCAAAGTGGATGAATACATTTGGCCTGATGAGTATTAAAGTGGATGGATATATTTTGCCTGATGACTATTAGAGTGGATCTGTATATTCGGCCTTCATTTCTTTTGACGGATATTCAATCGGTCACGGACTAGATACTATGCTATCGTTTTGATATTGTTCCATCTAGTTTGCCTTTTTAGTAAGGTCACGTTCCGTGTCTCTCTCAAGTATGGATATACAACGTTATAGCGAACAGGTTTTTGCTTGTTATGAGGTATGTGTAGCTCACTATATCTGCCACGAAAATAATGAGCGGGGGTTGCTCCCGTATTATATACGAGATCAGCACACTCGCTCATCAGTGCTTGTACCCGTTTAAAATGGTACAGCCAATCAACTGCGTCATCTGACAATGCAGTACGAAAGAAGAGCTTAGGTCTTTCTATGACGTGCTATTTCTGTACCTTCTCGCCTTCTGTTTGTGGTTGGTATATGTCACCTCTCTTGTGGCACATGCCTAATACAGCTACTAATGATTCCACGACGTCATCACAGAATTTGATACCGTTATCAGAGCACATCATACCGAGAAGATTAAACTGTGACGCTACATCAAATAAGTAGAATATATAACAGCAGTCGCCTGCGTGCGCGGACGTGGGCAGGTCAACCAGATCAAAGATGGCCCTGTGCTATGGGACCTTTCAATCACACTCTTAAGAGGTACGAATCCATATGAGGTCACAGTCGTACATGACTGATGTACATTGTCCACTAAAATTGCTATACCATTACACTTGGCGTCTTTGAGGGCTCCTACTGCATTCTGGTGACATTGCACAAGCTATGTGATCATATTTTCCTCATACTGCTAGTCCAAAACAAAAGTAGGGTGTAAAGAATCGACTTGCGTGTTCTCTAAGTCTGTAGTATATTTAAACCCCCGTGCTTTCTCTAATCTGGGCATACTTATTGTGCTCGCAAGCATTAGCTACACTCGACTTATTTAATAGTCGCATTATATGTGTATATTCTGAAGGATTATCCTTCATAAGTCCTTTTAAGAAAAGTGTCTGAATGACTTTGGGCTCCGATCTTATATTTCTATATATGAAAGTTGGTTCGAGCAAGAGATTGGCGCTTCCTAGCAGTTTCAAATGTAGTAGATTGTATTTATTTTTTTGTGCACAAGTTTCAGGTGCGGTGTTGTCCTTAAACTGGTTCACGTTCAAGTTAATACAGGGTTGAAACTCTGACACTTTAACCTCTTTAAGGATTTCGGACAGGGTTTATGTGGTCATACCTACAGGACCTATACAACATATTTATATAGTATGTTTCTAGAAAGACTTTTGGACCTTGGACTGCTCGGGTACTCTGGTACTCTGATATAGAAAAGTATCTACTTCTGTATTGGCCCAATTTGTATCATGCTTATTAGCTTTTATGAACCACGGATCTGATTTCCGTAATGGACAACACAACGATATGGTAGCTTTGTGTATATGACTGTAGTTTAATATATAGGCAATTCACTGCCACGGTGGGCTACTCATTATATTTGAAAAGATCTATTTGAAATGCATCGCCTAAAGGATGCTTTAACGATTTAGAACCTTCTAACTATGCTTTATAAAGTGCAGCAAACATATCTATAGTATGTACGTGGACTACTTTGTCACTGTACTGATACATATATACGATTGAAGCCGGATTCTCATATACAAATTTCAGTTGACGAAGTGCTAATGTACTAAAACTTAAGTTCAGCGTTCTTGTCCGTCAACTTGCTTATCTTAGTTGGCGTGGCAGACTTCTCCCATGCGTTGAGTGAGTCTTGAGAGCTCGTATCTCTAAGGGTTTCCTCGGGTGCCGTCTTTGTTTGCCAGGACTGGAGAATACTCCTTAGTTTTCTTCTTCTTGGACAGATTGTAGGGATTGTTTTAAGGCTTCGAAATGTTTTGCTTCTTAATTTTGAAAAAAAGTCAGTTTTGAAGCGGAGGCACTCTTAATGCAGTAGTCCCTTTCTTGTTGAAGGGGCTTTTTTCGCTGGTGACAATTGCTCTGACGCTTTATTTGCTTCAGTGACGGCGGCGGTGACGACGGTATCTATGACAGCCTTCTTCTTAAATTTACGTTTGTTCAAAGGAGAAGTGCCCTTTGTTTGTGTATTATCTAGAGTAAAGGAGCCTATACAAAGAGGTTTAGGGTTTTTAGGGTTCTGGGTTCCGACTCCGTCAGCTTTTCAGCCCCTACTGCAGCCGCCAGTACCCGCACACCTTTTTACGAAAGTGGTGGGCCGCCCGATGCTGGACAATCTCTTCACGAAATGGATGAGATAACTCCGGTCTTCTTCCGGGCAATTTTCCCTAACGGCAGGCCCCCATCCCAATCGGTATTTGGAAAATACTGGCACGCCCAACCACTCCTCAATCGTCACCACTTTCTCTGGCATTTACCGTCCAAATCGGTTTCTCAACCAAATCGCCGCGGGAGCTCCACCAGTTTCGTATAGTGACACTGTCGCCCAGGTGAAACGATATGCAGCGCTTACGTGGAAATGGTAACTTGATGAAACAATCGACCTCGCTTCCAACAACATCCCGATGCTACGAAAGCAGCTTTAGTCCACTATCTCCCACACATGAGCGAGCGCCAAAAATTCTTGCCTGCAGCATGGATGCTCAACTAAAACCTCTTGTCAACTCTACGAACGCAGATGTCCTCCAATCTACCACGGACTGTCTCCAGAAGGCATACCAAGAAAAACTTATGCGAATCTTAGAACATGATGTAAACCTTTTCTTACATAATCCGCGAATCCCGGCAGGCGCTGAAGAACCAGCGCGTGCACAGCCCAGACGACTCCACGTACCAATGGTTTTTCCGACACAACCATTCGACACGATGGTTACCAATACGCAGCCTCAACTTTCCACCACAGACTCTTCGACGACAGGTAACGATATAGAAATGACGGACATCAAGAAGGAGGAGAGCCCAGTAGTGTTGACCGAGGATGACGAGGTTCGACCCACAAGGACTCAGCATGGACAACGCAGCACATACAGATAAGTGTTTGAACGTTATATAGATTTTAAGTCAGGTTGATGTTATGTGTGTGGTCGAAACCTGGCATAACGCCAAATTTCTTTTAATTATATACGCTTGAACACACATTATCATATTCTACATCACAAAGCACAGCATAATATCTTACACCCTTCACACTGTGGTATTGGCATTTTTTTCAAACACCACCCATCGACCAGTTCATCTTCAAAGCCCGTACGTATGGCCACGCATCTACAAATCACGGACTACGTATGAGCACGATCAAGACCACCCTGCGTAATACGTGGTACTTGGACTACATAATCTATGCTGGCGGCTCAACTGGTACAGAACATACACCGGCCTACCACCCCCGCCTCCCTCCAGACCTACAAGCTGACGGACTACGGTATCTGTGGTGACCATACCTTTGGAATCGATCTCCAGGTACCTCCAACGGAACAATTCCATCGGTCCCGACAAATGCCAACATTGCCAAGGCCTCCGGACCAACGCCTTCCCTCTCATGTATATAACTCACACCGCCATTCACTATACCATCTACGCAACCAATTCCGAGCGCGACTATTCCAAGGCGAACCCCGGGTGCATCAAAACCTACTACGGTCATATCTCACTTTCTACATTCCAGCGGAAGGGCTGCTATGGATTATCGATCGCATCTGGCATTATGTCGCTAATCCACAAATATTCGAGGGACTCGACTACGACATAAACAGACCCCGGATCCAACGGCTGCCATGCCACTCGTTTCAACCACGACTGACCGCCCAAAGCAATACTCAATATTCAAAGATATTGCGTACCAATGGCGGTCTTTGCGCTAACCCTGCATACCGGGTGCCGATGACACACGCGCCACCATCACTGGATACTTTGAGGCCCTATTCAACTCTACAATCCCGTATCCACCCGTATGTGGTTCCAACGAATACCGAGCCCTCGCCAGATGTAACTTCCGCCATACGCCCCGACGATGTAACGGAGGTTATACTACGCTATCCCAATAAAGGGCCTGGCCCTGACGGGATCCACATCCTCCTCCTGAAGGTCGTAGTGGAGCACTCCGCCGAACGCAGGGCACTAGGAAGTTCTGACACCAATTTCCCACTGATTAGACTCCTTGCCGAAGCATTCACTGAGCTACTGAAGGCGTGTAGCTTCCCTGCAGCCCTAACTGCAGCCTCTTTACAGCGTACCCGAAAAAGGCTGATGCAAATACCACCGCCCCCGTCGACTTCCGCCTTAGACGCATCTTTGAGAAGTTCTTCCTCAAGTTGATTACGACCCACCCCGGCTCTGCTACCCATGCTAGCCAAGCTGGCTTCAAATCACGATACCTGCCATACCCAAGCACTCGTCGCCATGGAATTTGAGGCACAGTCGAAAGAGGAGTGGAACGACGTCTGTCTGGACATTACCAAACCATACGCAAGGTTGCTCTCCAACGCCTGTGGGTACTCCTGCGCCGCGCTGGAATGTCCGAAAACTGATCAACTGCCTCCGCGCGCTATTTGAGAGGGTCTCTACCCGAGTGACATAGCGTGGCACGCTCTTGCCTCTATTTCATAGAACGAATGACATCCTAAATGACTCAATCGTTGCCCCCCAGTTCTTTGTTATCTACATGGATTCCCTTGCTGTCACACTAACACAATTGTCGCCCAAGCTCCTCCGCTCTTGTTTATTTGTCAACGACATACGGATATAAGAATCCCAACTGGTTCCACTCCAGCCCTTCTTAGACGACATTGATTCTTTCGGACACAAATCTGTCCTCGAACAGGGCGTCATTAAACTCCGAGTATGATCTACCGACTTGCGACGCGCGGCGCCAACACTCCGTATAAATGGTGAGCTTATCACGCCGACGCTTGCAGACGCCCCTTGGAACACACATTTCCTCCCCCTGAAGATGGCGCCCACACATATCAAGCCTAAACTCTCCAAATATGTGATCAACTTCACCAGATATATGGAATCCCTGGTTGCAGCATTGTCTGGGTATCGCTTCTTTCCGCGCTTATAGCTTCCATGGCTTCAGCTGGTGACACTCCCGCAACCGGCTAGTGCTGTTCAAAACATTCATCCTATCCACGGCTACATATGGCTTGGATATTATTGCCTGGGCTCCGCCTATATGGAAGGATGCGCTGGATCTCCTGTTCGAGCACTATAGCTCAGCACTCATCCAAGCAGCAGTTATCATCACGGGCACTAAATTCCCTAGATTTCCTAAACATCAAACAAACTTACTCCACGTTTGTGGCCTGCTGCTCCCCACGCGACCATTCGCGGACTACCTCCGGGGTTGCCCGGAAATACAACTCGACTCAATGGCCAGCACAAACCCAACGTCTTTATATCATAAAAACCAAAGCCAGACTATTCACAAATCACCTACAAGTAGTTTCGAGCTGCAGTATACAGGGGGTTTCTATGTAGAAATAAACTGTCGAGAATTCATACACTTTACGCCATGGTTACTGTTGTAAATTAGTCAAAAGCTGTAGTAGCCCCACAGGTCTGAGTGGTGCAGCACATATCAGGAATTCTCTGGCCAAAAAAACCCCCGGCTGGTTTACAGTCAGATTTGAACTTCAGGAAAATCAGGTTTCGTGGCAAATCTCTGTACGGACAGAATCCGGATTGGGCGCCAAATCAACGAAACGCAATGCGTAACGAAAACGTTTCATGCAATTTTAATCCGAAAGCTAATGAAATTTGGTAATAAAACATAATCACTATTTCATCACCAGCGTTATTCGGCCCTTTACGTCGCAGTTCCTCTTCTTTGCAGGAGTGCAGGTACATGCGGCTTGTTTCAAGAGTCGCACAGGATCATACGCAGTAGCTACACTTAGCTAATACATATGCAAGATACATTTATCCGAAGTTCACACAACAATTGTCTCATACGAGGAACGATGATAGCGGCTACATTACGAATACATACGCAAGATATATCTATCCGCAGTTCGCACAACATTAGTCGCATACGAGGAACGATGATAGTGGCTACATTACGAGCTAGGCTTGCAGTCTATTATCTTCATAGGGCAACAAAGTAGTTGGATGAGTTTAATTTAATAGTTTGGAGGGACAGATGCACAATGTGTAGTATGGTGGGATCCTCGAGTAGAGCGATGTGTAGTTCAAGGATGGCGCGAGACAGAAAGGAGGTCGCTTTCAGATATTCTGTAAAAAGTATAGTATTTTACGGCGCATTCCCCTCAATCAAAAGTATTATTGCCTCATGTGCGTTCTGGAAGCTCATGTTTGGATCACGAATAAAATTAAATACATATAAATCATTCTGGTCACTCTCTTCGTATGTGATGTATATGTGTATATATATATATATATATATATATATATATATATATATATATATAATGCATCTATATTGCATATGTAGGCATGTGTATGTGTGTGTTATATTCATTCCTGATCGACGTATTTGTACTATATGTATTTGAAAATGAGACATATTTGCACTACATTCAGTGGAACGCATATGTGTGTTCACAGTATCACACGTACATGAAGTTATGTCTATACTTTTATAAATATCTATGTAGGTCTATATCTCCGTAGATTTGTGCCTACTATAGAATGTGGATAAATTTATCTACGTATTAATGTATAGCATGTGTGTGTACACAACTATGTAATATTAATGCAATAGATGCAGTTGAATGTCTTGTACATTCCAATATTATGCACGTTCAAGCAATTATGTTTCTACTTCTATAAATATGGATGTATGCCTATATATATATATATATATATAAATACATATACATAAACATATACACATCACATCATATATATATATATATATATATATATATATATATATATATATATATATATATATATATATATATATATATATATATATATATATATATATATATATATATATATATATATATATATATATATATATATATATATATATATACATATACATATATGCATACATATGCATATATGGATATCATATACGTTTACATATTACATACACATATGCAAATCATATACATTTACATATGCGTCTGTATATCATTCGCATACGCATATGCATATGCATATGCATATCATAAGAATTTTTATTTATTTTTAAATTCATTTGCATAGTCATATGCATATACATATACAGATACATACAAATTTTCCTATGCATATGCATATTATTCTCATTTACGTATTCATATGCGTATCCATATGTAGATAGATAGACATATGCATATTATAAACATATACATCTAAATATAAATGTACATATGCATATGCTTATATATATATATATATGTATATATATATATATATATATAGAGAGAGGGGGGGGATTAACTAAACACTACCCCGTGGGTATGTAGATTACACTAATCATTACCCCGACGATTACGGCAGTACATTTTCTTGACGATCACATATTTGATATATCCTCAAACCCTACCACATTTTCTAAGGGTAGTGATTAGTGAAATCACAAAATTTTAGGGTAGCAAATAATGTATTTTGAGGGGCGGGTTGAATGATCGTGTGATAAGAGTTCATATACAAGTTTTTCACATGCGAAATAAAGTCTTTCTTTATTTTGTAGTCCTAACATGCATTGTAAATATTTTCCGGCATAGTGTACGCACTGATGAGAACGGTCACTTTGTGATTTGCCAGTATTTGCTGAGTTCTGACGATGTACAAGTCTTGGCAGTGTGATACTTCGCAGAACATATTTTGCATATTCGTGGATTTCCTTTGCGCTTGTATTCACGTCGGTTCTTGGCACGTCGACCCTGTTACGCCCTCGATGACCAGGATTGTTTGGAGGATATACCTGACATAATTTGCTCTCGATATCGAAATCATTTGGGATTTGAAGAGTCTCCGAATACTGCTTCACGTATGTCTTGACATGAAATACAGGGCTGTACCTGAATATTAAAAACAATGGTGGAAATATAGTAAATACAGAAAAATTCGTTCAAACTTAAAATAGGTGAAACCTGTAAAATCAAGTGACTTACCATTTCTCATCTTGTAAGTTGTACTTTTCTTTGAATTTATCATACCAACGGGAGTTGTCCAATGCTAATGTCATCAGAGTTCTGCCTCCGTGTACACATTGCATTCCCAACGCTTCTCGACGCAAGCATGTACAAACCGATACACCTAGAGTGTGTGAAATAAAACGTTCATTAATGTCAATTCTGCCTGCAGTAGTGGTTGGCTATTAACAGGCTTGACGACGCAAAACAAACCAAAATCATTAGACCTACCATTAGACTTCAACGCGACTAAATACCGACCACGTACGGATTTGTCTCTCAAGTCTTGAACAGTTGCCATGACACAGGTCTTTATAACTGTAGTAATTCCATGTAGAATAGTCATCAGCGACAATTCGAGAGTTCAGAACAGAGTTTGTAAATGAGATAATTATCTCATTAAGAGATGATATGTACCTTTACTATATCATTAAGAGATGACACGTACCTTTTGTCAGCAGTACCTTGATCTTTGAACCAGTCAACTCCCGTATGTATTGTATGTGCTGTAGTGCGGGTTCGGTCAGAGTATGACCAAATGTATATAAGTTTAAAGACTCAACTTGTCGACGACAGAACTTATCAGCAACGTACGCCAAGAATTCTCGGTTGAAACTCACCTAGTAATGAGTAAGCGTTAATCGATGCGAAGTATGAAATATACATGTCTCATAAATGCATCAGTTCAAGCACAGAAATGTATTACAAACTTATATTCAAGCACATAAATGTATCACAAACATACCGGTCCCAAGCTACGTAACAAGGTCGAGTACGCCGTTTGTCTGTTCTACTGAATTAGAAGTCACATCGCCAAACCCGCCAATATTAATTTTTAGTACGTGTACGAATTGTTTAGAAAATAAAATTAATGCGATCGATATCCACAGTATTAAAAAATTCTACACGCCCACTGCTGCTGCGATAGTGTCAAACTCACCAGGATCCGCAGAGGTGTGTGCGGATATAGTGTATTCCTTTCTATGCTTCAGCAGGATCCTGGCGACTTCTTTGTTTCCTCGATTCTGTATTTCTTTAATTCAGTGCTGACGAGTGTACCAGCAAATGCAACTTATAAATTGTGCTCAGCTTATCAGGGGTTTTCACATATCGGTAATTTACAAATAGCTACACTACAGAAATACAGAAAGAAGCATACCTTGAATTCCTCATTAACTGGTGTGACTGCCGACTGATACATATCATCCAGAGTTTCTTTACATTTTTCGATGCTAGTGTCGTTACATTGTCACGAAAGTGTTTCTCGCACCTAGTCCATAAATTATAGCAAGTAGCCAATTTACCGTTTTGATGTTAGTATTTAACATGGAAATATAGAGAATAACGATACCTATCAAT
>LUCW03002113.1:0-7500 GCA_001586965.3 Sphaeroforma sirkka | reverse complement strand
ATATATATATATGTAAACTTCGATGGAAATTACTAGGTTTCAAACTATATTAAACTAAAATACAATTTAGTCAGTTAGGATTTAGCAGTGGTAGCTTGTGTAAGAATGATCGGGACTGCCTCTTGTTAAGAGCCTAAATATCCTCGATCACACAGGGCGTACCTCTAGCTGTTCTTTATTGAATAATTTTCACTAGAAGTACTAAGTGTTCATGACCACTTGCCTAATTTGTAAATAGACATAATAACGTAAGTCACTTTAATACATTAGCTGATATAAATAAGGTTCCATCTGAAGAAAAAAGAAAAAAAGAAAAAGACTTATTGGATTTTGGAGATTGGCGGGAGGACCAAAATCTATAAGTATTAGTTCGGAGATTATAAAATTTAGTTTATAATATCCTACATCTACTAATGTCTCAAATAGGTCCAAGTAGATGAGTCATACCAAATACTCAGGCTATTGGAGCCATCAAAGTGAATTTAGAACACTTTGGAAATATTGGAAAAAGAGCTTGTACTAAATTATTTAAAATACAAATAAAAACAATGTATTATCTCAATTGATCTTGATAATTTAGACTGACCGGAGGCCGTATTTCTACATAGCCCCCAGTAGCTTTTAGAACTACGAACGTACGTTAAGATACGATCTAGTTGGTAAAGCGAAAACCAAAGTAAAAAACGTTTCGGTCATGACTTATCGAGTAAGTATGTGCCTATATGTACGAGTTCAAGACTCATGTTGTACTCTATGTCGTTTAGTATTTGGTCCAGAAACCATTTCCGATGTAGGCGCCTTACGTTTATTATTTGGTAAGGTAATAGCCAAAGGCTGTTCTTCATTAGTAAGTAAGTTTGAACAATTTTCTGCACTGTTGGTAAGCAGATCAGAAAGTTTAGTCACGTAGGAAGTAGGTGGCAAATAGGGAATTTCAGATCCGTCAGGGTTTGTAGTCACCTGAGGAAACCCTTTTCGTTTATCTCGTGTGTTCTTATGTAAACGCTTATTCCATTTCTTATTAAAGATACGAAGAAAGTCGCGAGATTCACGAAATGCATCGGAGGTTAGCCAAGCTACTGTCCCATCCATGAAACGGGTCCTGTAGTAAGTGTAACCGTCTTCGGATGTTTTATCAATTATATCTTTGACTTGTGACTCCATAACTGGTATATCAGAATCAAATGAGCGAGCGAATGAGAGTTCGGAGGTAGGGATACGGTGAGTGCCTAGATTGGTTGCGCTAGTACCATCAATGTTATTCACTTCGTAAGTATCACTCTTCTCATCATGGTAGGAAATAACAAAAGGTCCTATCGTCTTAGAAGAGAGTTCGGTAACGTTGGCGTTTCGATTTATAATGTTAACGTAATCGCCGACTTTGAACTGAACAATGTTCTTAGTGTTATTCCATCGGTCATACGCTTTAAGTAGGACGCGATTCTTGTGCTCGAGTAAACAGGGGTAAACAACGTTCTGCATATGCTCGATCTTTTGTAGCCACGGGGTAGCGTGTTTCTCGGGCTCAGTTTTATCAAACGTTGCTTGTAATTCACTATAGCGGCCAAAGAAATAGTGAAACGGGAGTGTTCCAGTTTGAGGATTCATGCAGTTATTCATTTGAGTCTGAACCCATTTCAAATGATAAGGCCACATATCCTCAACGTCGTCTAGTGCGGTACGCAAGAGTTTCTTAAGTTCTCTATGACGTGTCTCATTTGCACCCTGCGTTTGAGGTTTGTAAGGAACACCACGCCTATGGGTCATGCCTGATACGAGTATAAGTGCCTCCATTATGTCGGTACAAAACTCACTACCGTTATCAGAACATAGTACTCGGGGAAACCGAAGTCATTAAAGACGTGATAGCATAATTCTGCCACTGTTTGTGGACGTTTGTTCGGTATTGCATAAAGCAAGTTATAGCCCGAAGCCACACATAAGAAATGACAGATATATACATCGCCAGTATGCTGGGATCGCGGGAGTTTAACCAAATCGACTATGACTCGGCGCATCGGTTGGTCTTCTGTCACACTTTTTTAGGGGTGCCCAACCGTATCGCTTGATCTGGTTCTTTTCACAATCAGTACAGCGTCGGTATACTTCACGTATGGTTTCTTTCAGCGCCGGGTGATCAAGCCCTGCACGAATAGCCATTTTATAAGTATGCTCATATGCTCGATGCGTTAAATTATGTATAATTTTAACTCTACTTTCGAGCTCCTCTAAGTCAGTCAGATTCTGCGTAACGCTGGCTGGATGAACCATAGCCCTGTTGGAAAGGGCAACCTCAGTATCAGGAGGGGTAGACTCCTGAGATACATAATTGACAACACTAGATTGTTGAAGTATCTTCTTCAGTTGTTTCGCAACTCCTGGCTGTTCTTTAAGCAGCGCTTTAAGTAGTTGAGTGCGAGCTTCAGGTTCTCTTAGAGTTTTGAGTCTTTGATCCATGGCCTTAGCTAGTTCCATGTTTTTTACGATCTAATGCCGTTTCAATCGGCATTACCTCGACTGCAATCTTGTTGGGTGCATGTGTTGTACGAGTCTTGAGCTTTTGTTCAAACTCTTTAGACTCCTCTAGTTTAGCTAAGAATTCGGTTGAGGGTTTCCACTTAGTGGTACCTGCAGGACCGATGCGACAAACAATGGTGTGTTTCCAAGGTGTCTTCTTAATAGAATAGGATCCCTGATACAAGAACGTGTCGGTTTCACGGTCGACATAAATAGGTTCGTCTTGAATCATATTAATTAAATCACGTATCCATGGGTCGGAGTTACGTAAGGGACAACACAGCGTAATGGTAGATTTAGTAATATTGACATAATTTAACAACTGTGGGATAAGTTGACAAGGTGGGTTAGCCCACGCATTATGCTTTGATAAGTCAAGCTGAAATGCATCACCTTTAAAATGAGTCAATGACCCATATTCAGAAACCTGTTTGTTATGTTCTGCGGCGAACATATCAACAGTAAATGGACCCCATCGTGATTGAGCGAGGCTAAACCATTTCTTATTTAGCATCCAATCGGTTGCTAATAACTCCTTGACTGTTTTCTGGTAGTCGGGCACAAGCCGAGAGAGCATGTCAGGAAGATGGTTATGTATTCCTGGTATGTGTGTTATATTAAAAGCGAACTTGGCAATAATGTCATGCCAGCGGCTCACCAACTGTGAATCAGGGTTCATATCTTTTAAGTATGTTAAAGACTTTTGATCACAGGCGACAGTAAAGTAACTTCCATAAAGGTAGTCTTTAAACTGTCTTAGCGCAGTAACTATAGCAAGGAGCTCTTGTTTAACGGTAGGGTAATTCCGTTGACTCTTATTATAACTCTTGCTAAAGAATTGTATGTAGCGCGGTTTACCATTTATCGTTTGGTAAACCACTCCACCTACCGCTCGATCTGAAGCGTCGGTTGCTACTTGGAATGGGACACCATCCACAGGGTACTGCATGATGGGTGCGTCCATTTCTTTACTTTTGACTAGTTTAAATGCATCATCACATTCTTTAGTCCAAAGCTTTCCCAAAGGTCCTTTGTGCAGCCGTAGGTGACTGAAAGGCTTTAAGTAATGAGAAAGATGCGGTACCGAATCCGAGAAGAAGTTAACAAACCCACACACAGAGTTCACATCTCTTCCAGTAATTGGTGTTGATAAATCCAACAGAAACTGTTTCTTGCCAGGATCAATTTCTACCCCTGCTGCAGATACTTTGTAGCCAAGTAAGTGTATAGTATCTTTAGCAAAAGAACACTTGTCTTCGTTAATCTTAAGTTTAGCATGATTAAGTCGCTTTAAGACTTCTTTAACGAGTTTAGCATGTTCATGTGCTGTCTTTGTAAAGATAACTATATCATCTAAATAGACTGATACGTTATACGACAGGTCCGCAAATAGTTCCATCATAACTTGTTGGAAGAAAGAAGGTAACATGTGTAAGCCTTCAGGTGCACCTTTAAACTGGTACTTCTTACCTTGCCAAGTAAAGGAAAAGTATTTCCTATGAGGCTCATATATCTGTAGTTGATGGAATGCAGCTTTTAAGTCTATCTTGGAAAAGACAGTCGCACCCTCCATTTTGCGTAGTATCTCGCTTATCTTAGGTAAGGGAAAACTATGTTGCGGAATTAGTTTGTTGGTTGGCGACAGGTCTAGTACTACTCTTGTTTTACTAAACGTTCCATCAGATTTATATTGATCTACCGCTAAGAGAGCTAAGTTAACTGGGGTTGCATCATAATTGATTTCAATTAGACCCTGTTTTAACCAATCTTCGACTTGGGGTTTGACAACGTCTCTGTCTCCAACTCACGTAGTTATGTGAAGGACACTTTAACTTAGAGAAGTCGACGTTTGTTAAGTCAAGTCTAACGTACCCATTAGAGAACTTAAATATACACCAGTCAGTTATTACAATCTTCCTGTTTTGTATAATTAAGTCCATAATTATATCGGTGAAGTGCGGAATCATATCCTTTGCTTCACCTTCCGAAGGTTTAGGTATCTTTAACATATTATCATCTGACTGATCTTTATTCGGGTCTAGCCCATTAGGCAGACCAGTGAGTGCTATACCTAAACTGAGAAGATCAGTCATACCTATAATTAAATCGTATTTCTGAGACATGTCAGTAACGATTAGGTGAGTCTTCACTTCTCTTCTATCTGACAGCATTATGTGTGCATAGTCAATGGCTTGTTCGCAAGTAGTAACTTTGCCATTTCCCAAGATTAAATCAGTTGTTTCGTTATGGACAGCCATATCTATAGCGTAGGCTACTAGGCGTGAGATAGCAGAGACATCGGCCCCTGGATCAAATAGTGCCATAACTTTTTTCTCCATTTACGAAAACTGCTTGAAAGATACGTTCATCTCCTTTGGTATGGATTTTATTGAACATTTTCTCATAATCTTGCTCTAGTGCACACATATGGTACTGTCAGTGCTTAACTTGGACGTCCGGTAAGTCCTTGCAATCCTCTTTGTGCCAACCGTTAGTACCCTTGCAAGTAGCACACTCTTTCATATAGTGTCCAAAATCTGGCTTGCCTGGTGCACACTTAACAGGGTCGTGTCTACCATTCCACTTGCCATTACGTTTTGTGAGGTTGTAACCGCACTTCTTGCAAGGCGCTCTCACCTTCTTTTCACCTTTCGGTTCGGTAGAAGTAGAGCCAGTACCCCCCTCCAGTAGTAGTACGAGGTTTCTTAGTACTACGCGCAGTATTAGTCTCTACTGCGTTTCGCTTAGTGGGCTGGGTGTAGCTCGTGGTACTAAGTACTCTAGTAGAGGAATTGGTATGCTTGTGTACTATCTTCTCAAAGACAGACCAAGGCATAGATCACAAATCACCATAGGCGATGATGTCATCATTGACTTTCTTAAAGAGGTTAGCTCCCAGAGTCTCCATCATCTGACAAATTAATAAATATTCGCCAGTATAGGTACGACCACCCATCAGAGTATTCATATGTGTCATATGAGCTAGAGCACCTCGAATAGCGGTATCGTTCGCAAAGAACTTGCGAGACTCTCTAGAAGTTCACGGTCACGTGCATCTTCAAAAAAAGGTGTTAAGTATATTATCACGCAACTGGTACCAGGGTAGGGCTTTCCAGTTGGGCTCATGAGCCTTCAAGATAGTTCGCCATTCACCTGGCTCACAGAAATGAATAAAGGCATTCATCATCTGCTTATCCCTAAGGCTGGCAGACTCCTTAAGTTGGTCGAAGGCCTTCAGTGTCTCCACTGTACTCTCATTAGTAGAGAAATCGACCTCAGCCTGCGCGTTACCTAGCTGCTTTATAAAGCTTGGTTCTAAGTGTTCACGAGGCTCATGCTCAGTGCTACGGGCTGCTAGTGCCAAGATGGTGTTTATTTCCTTTCTCTTGTTATCGATTAGATAGCGAATGTTATCCGCTTTCCTATCGTCAGGTCAGAGTCATTCAATAGACGGTCCTCAAGGACTTGCATACCAGAGCGTAATAGCCTGAGACGAGTATGTCTGGTTCTCACTTCCTCATCCTCAGGATTAGAGCGGGAACTCTCTAACGAGTTACTGGTGTAGCGATTGCCAAAATCGTGATTACCAGGGTTAGTTGGCAAATGAGGTCGATATTACGAGGATGGTAAGCCTCATCGAGTTCCATACGATCATATCCTCTGACAGGGGTTAGGTTTGTCAAGAGGATGGTCAATGGTAGCATCAGAGCTATAGAGATTAAATTTTGAAATATTTTTCTCTCTCGCCAGTGGTAACTGGCTTAGTGGTAAACATACTGGCTGGTAAACCAGTAGGTCTCGGGTTCGAAACTCGGCCCGAATTTTTCTTCTTCTTCGGTATAGGAAGAATATTAGCCAAGTGGGACACGATAGAGGGGTCCACGACTGCTGCTGCCGCTAGCTCCTTCAAGAGCGCTTCAGTGCGGTTCAATTGGCGTCGAGATTGAGAGGATCCAACCACTCGTTGTCGAGTTATAGCGTCCTCAGCTTCGGCCCCAAGATTTGAGCTGAATGGAATGGCTTCTCCATCGATGGCGAAACCGAAATTTTCGGACAGATCCAATACTTCCTTTTTTCACGCCGGATTTGTGCTGGAGTGTCCTTTAGATGTGGAGTTATAATGTCCCCGACATTCATATCCACGAATTTTCCAGCCTTTCGACGTTTTGTAAACTTCGATGGAAATTACTAGGTTTCTTTTCACTCCGGATTTGTGCTGGAGTGTCCTTTAGATGTGGAGTTATAATGTCCCCGACATTCGTATCCACAAGTTTTCCAGCCTTTCGACGTTTATCCCCAATATGTGACGGCACGTGGTCAGGGGGAGGCAAGCTGGGGTCCTGAGCTTCACTCTAGGTGATACACGGACGCTGGCGAGCCTTTCCGCGGTAGTAGATACCCTTTCTTCCAAGGCTTTAGGATCCGACGAGTCATCCTCAGAATAATCCTCTGTACCAACCTCAGAATTTGCTTCTCCAACAGTTTCCTCAGGCAGGCTCAACTCCAGACAGGCTAGGTGTTTCCACAGGGACCTCAGGAGCCTCGGCAGGCTTAGCAGGCTTAGAGCTAGCGGCTCCTTGCCTTTAGAAGTACCCTTAGCCATAGTATTTGCTGGATAGTAAATCGATGTCAGACAGTCTAGAAGCAGTACACTACTGTAACTACTAAATAACTGAAAAAATATGTAAACTTCGATGGAAATTACTAGGTTTCAAACTATAATAAGAGCTTGTATTAAATTATTTAAAAAAGCAAATAAAAAACCAATGTATTATATCAATTGGTCTTGATATTTTAGACTGACTGGAGGCCGTATTTTTACAACAGTGTCTCTGGCAGTAAATCTGACAAAGCATCCCAGTATGTTGCAAACGATCAATTTACCACAATTAATGGCACATCACAATCCTTCTCTGGTATGGTTTATAAATTGAAAGTGATGACTGGTGCCAAGAAGGAAGCAAAGGCAGTGCGAACGTGTGG
>LUCW03002111.1:15000-28592 GCA_001586965.3 Sphaeroforma sirkka | reverse complement strand
TGAACAATCTTATGTATCTTAAGATACTAAAAAGATGGTAAACAATGGCTTTCCTCTATAACCACTGAGATGACTCATAGGATACAGGCTGAAGGCTGGAAACAAAGTTTTTATTTTAAAAGATAAACCTAGGTTTTACAACCTAAAATCCTATTGACTTGGTTTCTTAAGAAACCAATCAATGATAACTCAGCACCAGCCTTGGGTCGCCCTTAGGGAATGCCACGCCAACCTTGTGTATATTTTTTCTTCTTCTTCTTTTTTCTTAAGTGGCCAATTAAGCCGGAACCCTTGACAATGTGTACTTTCCTTAAAAGGATAAAATCCGTTTCATTGGAAGCGACTGGCAGAGCGCAATAGTGCATAGCCAACACAACTGTCAAACAGGGTGACCGTTATTAATAGTTAGGTGAAACCCTAAATAAATGAAACCGATGACAGTCCGAGAAGAGAAGGCATAATAGACAAAGGTGCCTACCCGTCTAGCCTCACTTTTTGATTAGTAGCTTTAAAGCTATTAAGACCTGAGTTGTAAGCTAACTTACTTATTTTGTTCACAAGCGCACTTTGATATATTTTAAAATACATAGCACACTTATTACTAGACATCGACAACTGTAGTAAAGTACTACATCGGTTTACACCTCTAGCTGTTCTTTATAAAAATACTTTTCGCTAGAAGTACTAAGTGTTCATGATCACATGCCTAATTTGTAGATAGACATAAGAACGTAAGTCAAGTTAATACATTGGCTAATGTAAATAAAGTTTCATCTGAAGCAAAGTTAAAAAAGGAAAAAAGACTTATTGGATTCTGAAGATTGACGGGAAGACCAAAACCTGTAAGTGGTAGTTCAGAGATTATAAAGTTTAGTTTATAATATCGTACATCTACTATCGTCTCAAATAGGTCCAAGTAAATGAGGTATACCAATACTCAGGCTATTGGAGCCATCACAGTGAATTTAGAACACTTTGGAAATAGTGGAAAATAACTTGTATTAAATTATTTTAAATGCAAATAACAACCAATATGTTATCTCATTTGATCTTGATATTTTAGACTGACCGGAAGCCGTATTTCTACACCAGTAGCTTTTAGGACTACGGACGTACGTGAAGGTACGATCTAGTTTGTGAAGTGAAAACTAAAGTAAAATGGTTTCGGTCATGGCTTATCGAGTAAGTATGTGCCTATTTGTACGAGTTCAAAACTCATGTTGTACTTATGTCGTTTAGTATTTGGTCCAGTAATCATTCCCGATGTAGGCACCTTACGTTTATTACTTGGTAAAGTAATAGCCAATGGTTGTTCTTCATTAGTAAGTAAGTTTTAAGAATTTTCTGCTCTGTTTGGTTAGCAGATAAGAAAGTCTAGTCACAAAGGAAGTAGGCATCGACTTCCCCTAAACCACTACAACGGCTATGAGAGCCATACCATATGTACATACATTATAACTTATCTCCTTTCAAATAAAAAAATATTCTAGCTATTTCCATCAAACATAAGCAACACAGTATCACATGCCTAGATATTCGCCAAACGATGATGTGCATTACTGTAGATATCTTACATAAATGCCTGCTGGAACGATATTTTATACACGAGCCGGTGTATGCTGGTGTACGATGAGGCTTGGATCTATCGCCACAGCTCCACTGAATAAAGACACGGAGTACAGGTAACATCAACGGTTCCATCAGTGGGTAAAGTCTCTCAACACCCATATCATTATACTCTCAAGGCTACCACAGCTCACTGCCATATGTAAACTTCGATGGAAATTACTAGGTTTCAAACTATATTAAACTAAAATACAATTTAGTCAGTTAGGATTTAGCAGTGGTAGCTTGTGTAAGAATGATCGGGACTGCCTCTTGTTAAGAGCCTAAATATCCTCGATCACACAGGGCGTACCTCTAGCTGTTCTTTATTGAATAATTTTCACTAGAAGTACTAAGTGTTCATGACCACTTGCCTGATTTGTAAATAGACATAATAACGTAAGTCACGTTAATACATTAGCTGATATAAATAAAGTTCCATCTGAAGAAAAGTTAAAAAAAGAAAAAGACTTATTGGATTTTGGAGATTGGCGGGAGGACCAAAATCTATAAGTAGTAGTTCGGAGATTATAAAATTTAGTTTATAATATCCTACATCTACTAATGTCTCAAATAGGTCCAAGTAGATGAGTCATACTAAATACTCAGGCTATTGGAGCCATCAAAGTGAATTTAGAACACTTTGGAAATATTGGAAAAAGAGCTTGTACTAAATTATTTAAAATACAAATAAAAACCAATGTATTATCTCAATTGATCTTGATATTTTAGACTGACCGGAGGCCGTATTTCTACATAGCCCCCAGTAGCTTTTAGAACTACGAACGTACGTTAAGATACGATCTAGTTGGTAAAGCGAAAACCAAAGTAAAAACGGTTTCGGTCATGACTTATCGAGTAAGTATGTGCCTATATGTACGAGTTCAAGACTCATGTTGTACTCTATGTCGTTTAGTATTTGGTCCAGTAACCATTTCCGATGTAGGCGCCTTACGTTTATTATTTGGTAAGGTAATAGCCAAAGGCTGTTCTTCATTAGTAAGTAAGTTTGAACAATTTTCTGCACTGTTGGTAAGCAGATCAGAAAGTTTAGTCACGTAGGAAGTAGGTGGCAAATAGAGAATTTCAGATCCGTCAGGGTTTGTAGTCACCTGAGGAAACCCTTTTCGTTTATCTCGTGTGTTCTTATGTAAACGCTTATTCCATTTCTTATTAAAGATACGAAGAAAGTCGCGAGATTCACGAAATGCATCGGAGGTTAGCCAAGCTACTGTCCCATCCATGAAACGGGTCTTGTAGTAAGTGTAACCGTCTTCGGATGTTTTATCAATTATATCTTTGACTTGTAACTCCATAACTGGTATATCAGAATCAAATGAGCGAGCGAATGAGAGTTCGGAGGTAGGGATACGGTGAGTGCCTAGATTGGTTGCGCTAGTACCATCAATGTTATTCACTTCGTAAGTATCACTCTTCTCATCATGGTAGGAAATAACAAAAGGTCCTATCGTCTTAGAAGAGAGTTCGGTAACGTTGGCGTTTCGATTTATAATGTTAACGTAATCGCCGACTTTGAACTGAACAATGTTCTTAGTGTTATTCCATCGGTCATACGCTTTAAGTAGGACGCGATTCTTGTGCTCGAGTAAACAGGGGTAAACAACGTTCTGCATATGCTCGATCTTTGTAGCCACGGGGTAGCGTGTTTCTCGGGCGCAGTTTTATCAAACGTTGCTTGTAATTCACTATAGCGGCCAAAGAAATAGTGAAACGGGAGTGTTCCAGTTTGAGGATTCATGCAGTTATTCATTTGAGTCTGAACCCATTTCAAATGATAAGGCCACATATCCTCAACGTCGTCTAGTGCGGTACGCAAGAGTTTCTTAAGTTCTCTATGACGTGTCTCATTTGCACCCTGCGTTTGAGGTTTGTAAGGAACACCACGCCTATGGGTCATGCCTGATACGAGTATAAGTGCCTCCATTACGTCGGTACAAAACTCACTACCGTTATCAGAACATAGTACTCGGGGAAACCGAAGTCATTAAAGACGTGATAGCATAATTCTGCCACTGTTTGTGGACGTTTGTTCGGTATTGCATAAAGCAAGTTATAGCCCGAAGCCACACATAAGAAATGACAGATATATACATCGCCAGTATGCTTGGATCGCGGGAGTTTAACCAAATCGACTATGACTCGGCGCATCGGTTGGTCTTCTGTCACACTTTTTAGGGGTGCCCAACCGTATCGCTTGATCTGGTTCTTTTCACAATCAGTACAGCGTCGGTATACTTCACGTATGGTTTCTTTCAGCGCCGGGTGATCAAGCCCTGCACGAATAGCCATTTTATAAGTATGCTCATATGCTCGATGCGTTAAATTATGT
The DNA here is from genome assembly GCA_001586965.3 of Sphaeroforma sirkka. Lineage (NCBI taxonomy): Eukaryota > Ichthyosporea > Ichthyophonida > Sphaeroforma > Sphaeroforma sirkka. The sequence continues at coordinate 24,637 of LUCW03002111.1, read as the reverse complement.
ATAATTTTAACTCTACTTTCGAGCTCCTCTAAGTCAGTCAGATTCTGCGTAACGCTGGCTGGATGAACCATAGTCCTGTTGGAAAGGGCAACCTCAGTATCAGGAGGGGTAGAGTCCTGAGATACATAATTGACAACATTGGATTGTTGAAGTATCTTCTTCAGTTGTTTCGCAACTCCTGGCTGTTCTTTAAGCAGCGCTTTAAGTAGTTGAGTGCGAGCTTCAGGTTCTCTTAGAGTTTTGAGTCTTTGATCCATGGCCTTAGCTAGTTCCATGTTTTTACGATCTAATGCCGTTTCAATCGGCATTACCTCGACTGCAATCTTGTTGGGTGCATGTGTTGTACGAGTCTTGAGCTTTTGTTCAAACTCTTTAGACTCCTCTAGTTTAGCTAAGAATTCGGTTGAGGGTTTCCACTTAGTGGTACCTGCAGGACCGATGCGACAAACAATGGTGTGTTTCCAAGGCGTCTTCTTAATAGAATAGGATCCCTGATACAAGAACGTGTCGGTTTCACGGTCGACATAAATAGGTTCGTCTTGAATCATATTAATTAAATCACGTATCCATGGGTCGGAGTTACGTAAGGGACAACACAGCGTAATGGTAGATTTAGTAATATTAACATAATTTAACAACTGTGCGATAAGTTGACAAGGTGGGTTAGCCCACGCATTATGCTTTGATAAGTCAAGCTGAAATGCATCACCTTTAGGATGAGTCAACGACCTATATTCAGAAACCTGTTTGTTATGTTCTGCGGCGAACATATCAACAGTAAATGGACCCCATCGTGATTGAGCGAGGTTAAACCATTTCTTATTTAGCATCCAATCGGTTGCTAATAACTCTTTAACTGTTTTCTGGTAGTCAGGGACAAGTCGAGAGAGCATGTCAGGAAGATGGTTATGTATTCCTGGAATGTGTGTTATATTGAAGGCGAACTTGGCAATAATGTCATGCCAGCGGCTCACCAACTGTGAATCAGGGTTCATATCTTTTAAGTATGTTAAAGACTTTTGATCACAGGCGACAGTAAAGTAACTTCCATAAAGGTAGTATTTAAACTGTCTTAGCGCAGTAACTATAGCAAGGAGCTCTTGTTTAACGGTAGGGTAATTCCGTTGACTCTTATTATAACTCTTGCTAAAGAATTGTATGTAGCGCGGTTTACCATTTATCGTTTGGTAAAGCACTCCACCTACCGCTCGATCTGAAGCGTCGGTTGCTACTTGGAACGGGACACCATCCACAGGGTACTGCATGATGGGTGCGTCCATTACTTTACTTTTGACTAGTTTAAATGCATCATCACATTCTTTAGTCCAAAGCTTTCCCAAAGGTCCTTTGTGCAGCCGTAGGTGACTGAAAGGCTTTAAGTAATGAGAAAGATGCGGTACCGAATCCGAGAAGAAGTTAACAAACCCACACACAGAGTTCACATCTCTTCCAGTAATTGGTGTTGATAAATCCAACAGAAACTGTTTCTTGCCAGGATCAATTTCTACCCCTGCTGCAGATACTTTGTAGCCAAGTAAGTGTATAGTATCTTTAGCAAAAGAACACTTGTCTTCGTTAATCTTAAGTTTAGCATGATTAAGTCGCTTTAAGACTTCTTTAACGAGTTTAGCATGTTCATGTGCTGTCTTTGTAAAGATAACTATATCATCTAAATAGACTGATACGTTATACGACAGGTCCGCAAATAGTTCCATCATAACTTGTTGGAAGAAAGAAGGTAACATGTGTAAGCCTTCAGGTGCACCTTTAAACTGGTACTTCTTACCTTGCCAAGTAAAGGAAAAGTATTTCCTATGAGGCTCATATATCTGTAGTTGATGGAATGCAGCTTTTAAGTCTATCTTGGAAAAGATAGTCGCACCCTCCATTTTGCGTAGTATCTCGCTTATCTTAGGTAAGGGAAAACTATGTTGCGGAATTAGTTTGTTGATTGGCGACAGGTCTAGTACTACTCTTGTTTTACTAAACGTTCCATCAGATTTATATTGATCGACCGCTAAGAGAGCTAAGTTAACTGGGGTTGCATCATAATTGATTTCAATTAGACCCTGTTTTAACCAATCTTCGATTTGGGTTTTGACAACGTCTTTGTGTCTCCAACTCACGTAGTTATGTGAAGAACACTTTAACTTAGAGAAGTCGATGTTTGTTAAGTCAAGCTTAACGTACCCGTTAGAGAACTTACACATACACCAGTCAGTTATTGCAATCTTCCTGTTTTGTATAATTAAGTCCATAATTATATCGGTGAAGCGCGGAATCATATCCTTTGCTTCACCTTCCGGAGGTTTAGGTATCTTTAACATATTATCATCTGACTGATCTTTATTCGGGTCTAGCCCATTAGGCAGACCAGTGAGTGTTATACCTAAACTGAGAAGATCAGTCATACCTATAATTGAATCGTATTTCTGAGACATGTCAGTAACGATTAGGTGAGTCTTCACTTCTCTTCTATCTGACAGCATTATGTGTGCATAGTCAATGGCTTGTTCGCAAGTAGTAACTTTGCCATTTCCCAAGATTAAATCAGTTGTTTCGTTATGGACAGCCATATCTGTAGCGTAGGCTACTCGGCATGAGATAGCAGAGACTTCAGCCCCTGGATCAAATAGTGCCATAACTTTTTTTCCATTTACGAAAACTGTTTGAAAGATACGTTCATCTCCTTTGGTATAGATTTTATTGAACATTTTCTCATAATCTTGCTCTAGTGCGCACATATGGTACTGTCAGTGCTTAACTTGGACGTCTGGTAAGTCCTTGCAATCCTCTTTGTGCCAACCGTTAGTACCCTTGCAAGTAGCACACTCTTTCATATAGTGTCCAAAATCTGGCTTGCCTGGTGCACACTTAACAGGGTCGTGTCTACCATTCCACTTGCCATTACGTTTTGTGAGGTTGTAACCACACTTCTTGCAAGGCGCTCTCACCTTCTTATCACCTTTCGGTTCGGTAGAAGTAGAGCCAGTACCCCTCCAGTAGTAGTGCGAGGTTTCTTAGTACTAAGCGCAGTATTAGTCTCTACTGCGTTTCGCTTAGTGGGCTGGGTGTAGCTCGTGGTACTAAGTACTCTAGTAGAGGAATTGGTATGCTTGTGTACTATCTTCTCAAAGACAGACCAAGGCATAGATCGCAAATCACCATAGGCGATGATGTCATCATTGACTTTCTTAAAGAGGTTAGCTCCCAGAGTCTCCATCATCTGACAAATTAATAAGTATTCGCCAGTATAGGTACGACCACCCATCCGAGTATTCATATGTGTCATATGAGCTAGAGCACCTCGAATAGTGGTATCGTTCGCAAAGAACTTGCGAGACTCTAGAAGTTCACGGTCACGTGCATCTTCAAAAAAAGGTGTTAAGTATATTATCACGCAACTGGTGCCAGGGTAGGGCTTTCCAGTTGGGCTCATGAGCCTTCAAGATAGTTCGCCATTCACCTGGCTCACAGAAATGAATAAAGGCATTCATCATCTGCTTATCCCTAAGGCTGGCAGACTCCTTAAGTTGGTCGAAGGCCTTCAGTGTCTCCACTGTACTCTCATTAGTAGAGAAATCGACCTCAGCCTGCGCGTTACCTAGCTGCTTTATAAAGCTTGGTTCTAAGTGTTCACGAGGCTCATGCTCAGTGCTACGGGCTGCTAGTGCCAAGATGGTGTCTATTTCCTTTCTCTTGTTATCGATTAGATAGCGAATGTTATCCGCTTTCCTATCGTCAAGGTCAGAGTCATTCAATAGACGGTCCTCAAGGACTTGCATACCAGAGCGTAATAGCCTGAGACGAGTATGTCTGGTTCTCACTTCCTCATCCTCAGGATTAGAGCGGGAACTCTCTAACGAGGTACTGGTGTAGCGATTGCCAAAATCGTGATTACCAGGGTTAGTTGGCAAATGAGGGTCGATATTACGAGGATGGTAAGCCTCATCGAGTTTCATACGATCATATCCTCTGACAGGGTTAGGTTTGTCAAGAGGATGGTCGATGGTAGCATCAGAGCTATAGAGATTAAATTTTGAAATATTATCTCTCTCGCCAGTGGTAACTGGCTTAGTGGTAAACATACTGGCTGGTAAACCAGTAGGTCTCGGGGTTCGAAACCCGGCCCGATTTTTTTTTTCTTCGGTATAGGAAGAATATCAGCCAAGTGGGACACGATAGAGGGGTCCACAACTGCTGCTGCCGCTAGCTCCTTCAAGAGCGCTTCAGTGCGGTTCAATTGGCGTCGAGATTGAGAGGATCCAGCCACTCGTTGTCGAGTTATGGCGTCCTCAGCTTCGGCCCCAAGATTTGAGCTGAATGGAATGGCTTCTCCATCGATGGCGAAACCGAAATTTTCGGACAGGTCCAATACTTCCTTTTCACTCCGGATTTGTGCTGGAGTGTCCTTTAGATGTGGAGTTATAATGCCCCCCGACATTCGTATCCACGAATTTTCCAGCCTTTCGACGTTTATCCCCAATATTTGACGGCACGTGGTCAGGGGACAAGCTGGGGTCCTGAGCTTCACTCCTAGGTGATACACGGACGCTGGCGAGCCTTTCCGCGGTAGTAGATACCTCTTCTTCCAAGGCTTTAGGATCCGACGAGTCATCCTCAGAATAATCCTCTGTACCAACCTCAGAATTTGCTTCCCCAACAGTATCCTCGGCAGGCTCAACTCCAGACAGGCTAGGTGTTTCCACAGGGACCTCAGGAACCTCGGCAGGCTTAGCAGGCTTAGAGCTAGCGGCTCCCTTGCCTTTAGAAGTACCCTTAGCCATAGTATTTGCTGGATAGTAAATCGATGTCAGACAGTCTAGAAGCAGTACACTACTGTAACTACTATATAACTGAAAAATATGTAAACTTCGATGGAAATTACTAGGTTTCAAACTATATTAAACTAAAATACAATATAGTCAGTTAGGATTTAGCAGTGGTAGCTTGTGTAAGAATAATCGGGACTGCCTCTTGTTAAGAGCCTAAATATCCTCGATCACACAGGGCGTACCTCTAGCTGTTCTTTATTGAATAATTTTCACTAGAAGTACTAAATGTTCATGACCACTTGCCTAATTTGTAAATAGAAATAATAACGTAAGTCACGTTAATACATTAGCTGATATAAATAAAGTTCCATCTGAAGAAAAGTTAAAAAAAGAAAAAGACTTATTGGATTTTGGAGATTGGCGGGAGGACCAAAATCAATAAGTAGTAGTTCGGAGATTATAAAATTTAGTTTATAATATCCTACATCTACTAATGTCTCAAATAGGTCCAAGTAGATGAGTCATACCAAATACTCAGGCTATTGGAGCCATCAAAGTGAATTTAGAACACTTTGGAAATATTAGAAAAAGAGCTTGTACTAATTATTTAAAATACAAATAAAAACCAATGTATTATCTCAATTGATCTTGATATTTTAGACTGACCGGAGGCCGTATTTCTACAATGATGTGCGTTTTGATAGGGATAATATTATTTGTTTCAAAAATGACAAGCTATAATGTATGTATGTTACAATGTATGAACATATGGTATGGCACTCATAGTCGCTGTAGTGGTTCAGAAAAGATTGATGAGAAGAAGTGGGCAGTAAATTCCCGTTTGAAGCTTGTGCCAACTGATTCGACAATGGAAGATATGCGCTGAGTCAAGTCGAGCCGGTGTTGACAAAACACTGTTACTATCGAATGTTCCATGTATTCGCTTGCTCACCTACTAAGTAGAGTATCCACCTCTGTGGTATGGATCGAGTCTGCGCCGTGTAGTGCCGCAGAACAGGTTAGTGCAGAGTACGAAATACCGAGAAGGACCAGGCTATCCGTCATAATCCAGTCGAGGAGCGAGGATGGGGGTAAGCCAATGCCGCACCAGACCACGGATGAATTCGGTATGTGTTGGCTGGCCTGGATCGGAAGTATCATAGGCTGATATAAAAATAGCCTTCAAACGACAAACAGTGATTAGTTATTTTTGATGTCGAAGAAGAATTGGTTTAAAATAAATAAATAAAACACCGCTGACGTCGGTGGGAAACTAAAAGCAATGAAAAGAGGGGGAAATGGCAATTTTTATTTTTGAGTTTTCGACTTTCGTACCCTTATTTGTTTTGCAGCGCGCCCCCATGGTTAAACTGTAACTTCAATTTTAGTTCACGTTTGTTGGGTCCAGATTTCCAATTTCTTTTTTGACTGTTGCTCGGGGGGGGGGGGGGGGGGGGGGGGGGGGTTCGATTGTTCGTTATTTTTTACGGTAATTTATAATTTTGGGTTTTCGTACCCTTGTTTCTTTTGGGAAAGCGCGCCCCATGGTTTTCAAAGTGCAACTTCAATTTAGATTCACGTGTCGGTTCAGATTTCCAATTTTTGTTATTGTTGTTGTTGGGGGAAGCCCCTATAACCGTATCTCTTCTACTGCTGGTATCACATCGTGTTTCTTGTATTGGGCCTTTCTATATTCATGTACATGGTCTCAAATGGGCATAAAAGGCTTCATTTAATTCCTTATTTGGAATAAATAACGTTCTGAGAGACCAAATAGCTAAAGCTTTTAGTGATAAAAATTAGAATGTAGTCTACTGTTCTATTTTTAGATATTAGTAGGCTATGAATATATTTTAGAATATTAGGACTGGATTAGAGGGGTAAACCTATGGAGTGTGGACTCACTGTGACACTGGGACTGTGGAGTCTGTGGAGTGTGGAGTGTGGACACTCTCTGCGAGGGGGAGAGGGAACTCTAGGGGGAGTCTGGACTCTGGAGTGACATGTGGTTTTGGAGGAACTCGGAATCGCAGGCAATTTCATAGGCTACGAGACAATTTCATAGGCTACGAGACAATTTCATAGGCTTCGAGTATGGCTATAAATATCATATTAATAAATAATCACTTTTATTATAGATATATTTATCTTTACTTCAATGGTGACGATGTATTTTCATGTAGGTATATTTTATGTGTATTTATGTATAAAAACAAAAAACACAAGAAATCAAATAAAAACAACAAAAATAATATAAACTGTCGAGTTTTTTAAGATTTAAAAAAATAGAGAGGGCTACATATCATAGCATTTATTAAATAAAAAAAATGCAGTGCAGCGGTTCAGCCCATATATTTAAAAAAAAAAAAGACTATTCAGAGACTCAAATACTCTAGAGAGTAGCCTACAAGGCTACTTATTTAAAAAAGGAAGTTTGTTTTTGATAAAACACAAATTCATATGTATGTAAAGTAAAATTAAGATTAGAGAGAGGTCTGGCGGCTGGCCTATTCTGAACGATTCAGCAATAAAGTATAGAGAAGTACTTGCCCAATAATTTCATTTATGACCTAATTCTTGTTAAATAAAGCCCAAAAGTTCCCTATAAATTATACCAATGAGAAAAACCCCCCCAAAATTTGAATATTTGTTGTTTCAGAGATCAAAAAATGGTTTAAAAAAAAAGGAATGTTCAATTTTCAGACGACTATGAGAAACAACAAAATTTTATTTATTTAGCCCCGGACAGGCGGACACTCTCTATTATAAACTACTAGTAGAGAGTTCCAGTTTCCAATTTTCAAATTAACTCGCGGAGGACGGAGAGTCGCTGAGCCTCCAATCTCCAGCCCTCGGCCTCAGCCCTCACATTACACATATGATCACACACAACAAGGCTCAAGCCTCAAGGCCTCAGTCCTTTGGGCTCAGGGCTCAGGGCTCAGGGCTCAGGGCTCAGGGCTCAGGGTTCAGGCCCAGCCCGCCCAGAGCTCAAGCCCAAGGCTCAAGCCCATGGCTCAAGCTCTCAACACTGATGAGTCAAGTGTCAACACGACTCAGCTGTCAACACTCGACACTAAACAGAGTCAGGAGGAGTATATTCTATATTTATATACGCACACACATTTATGTATTTATATATATATATATATATATATATATATATATATATATGCATATACATGCTCAGTCTGTAGAGATACTTTGCTTTCGAAGATCGATTTTGATTGAAAACCACTGAATGCACATACGCGCGTATATAATAATATATATACAGTATTTGTTATTTAAAATACCCAAATCACATATACAACGTTCTGAGTAGGGTGCGATTGAATATAGTTTGAGTTGTGGAAATCATCCGATGGGACGTACCTTGTCTACCTCTTCGCTTACTGAGCAAGATGTCATACTTCTTGAGGCTTTGGTCGACACCCTTGATCTCTCTTGCATGGATAAGGGTGATCATTTAGAAGTTTACGTGGAGGAGTGCAGTAAAGAAGTGCGAGAGTCCTCGGCGTCAGAATACGATTCAACTGTGTTTTCAGAAGTGTATTTTTCAGAGGACGAGGATGATACCTGTTTGGCGAACATGATAGACCTTGAGCTTGTGTTTGAGGACGACGTGGCCAGAGTGGAGTCCTCCGATTTAACCAAACAGGTATTGGATTTATGATGTATCTACATGTTTTTTAGGCCGTATATTCTAGCTTGACTATCACTTTTTACCTATCAAGCTGAAATCTATTGAAATCGAATCGCTTGTGTTCGTCCACTTCTGATATACTTCCAAGTGTATATATGACTAAAGTCCTAAATGTTGGTCGCGGGTTGGTCGCGGGTTGGTCTGATGTGTGTTCTGTGATTTTTTTTTCCATCTGTGAAACTCGTTCTCTTTTAAGTTTGTTTAAAGGCTGTTATTATTCAATAGGGATACTTATCATGATAATTACATGTGGCATTCAATAGGGATACTCTTTTTGTTTTTTTTTTTACCTTTGTAATTCACACGTTTGTTGCGGTTGCTGGTTGGTATCCCCATTGCCACTTTCGTAGTGAAAATTGCCGAATTCTCATCTACTATTTTTATTGCTTTGTTGCTGCAGGACGGAACTTTCCAAAAGCGGGTAAGATTTTGTGAAGAGGTTGAGGTTTTTACGATCGAGAACTGCAATAAAGGACGAAAGGTTAGTGAGATAGCAAATGTTTCGGGGTTATCCGTCGACCGGAAGCCTCGAGATGACTCAGACTCAGATTGTCTTAGCGTACTGAGATTCCAGACTAATGATGGTGCAGTAGCGGTTGAGGTGAACGACGTCGCTGCCAACTATCTAAGGTGAGTCTACGTTGTAAATTGGGTACGCCTATTTTGTGATACTTAGCCGGAGCGTTATCGCTTGCTATTTGATTGTGATAGTTTCCTCATTGCCATTTTCCATACTGCTATTTATTCAGATTTATTCAAGAAGAGCGCTTACTAGGGAACTTTTTCCTAGTGAAAGATTTTTTTCTCGAAGCTCAAGAATACGACGAAGGGATATTACCGGCGCAGTATCATGACTGTATGAAAAGGCAATTTGGTATGAATGTAGATGGTAGAGAACAATCATCTAGGCGAAGGAAGGCTTCAAGTAGGATAACCATCGACAGTGAGAACGAATATCAGCACTTTATCGATCACCACGAGGAATTTAGAGAAAAAGGTCGCAAGAGAAGTCACAGCAACTATAAGTCGATGGGCAATAATGCAAGTCATAGTAACGGTAAAAGTTATAAGAAGGCTAGGAACCCGAAATTGAACTGTGGAGAGCATCGGCTCGAACGGGAAAGTGCAAAGAATGAAAGCGAATTTCGCATTTGGA
>LUCW03002111.1:7500-10000 GCA_001586965.3 Sphaeroforma sirkka | reverse complement strand
ATCGTATAAATGACACAAATGCTGTCAACCCTTTCTCGTAGACACTACGGTCTTGCAGTGCAACGTCTCTGCCAGTATTAAAGACATCATCGGCATTCAGATCGAGCTTCATCTCGTGCATTTGAACAGTTCTTTTCCTCATGAAAGCAACGTATGTGTCCTCATGCGGTGCCAAGAACACGAGTGCACTACCGACTCGACCTTGACGAGCAGTACGGCCACATCTGTGTACTGAAATGGCCAAAAGAATCAAATCAGTTCTTCACCCACAAACGGGGATTTTTTTCTTCAGATTATCAGAGACGAACGTAAAATAACATACCAAATTGGTCGGGATCCTGGGGGGGATCTAATTGAACTACCCAGTCGATATCGGGCATGTCAAGACCACGAGCAGCCACGTCGGTACATAGCAAAGCTCCACTAACACTGTTTTTAAACGCTTCGAATGTTTTCGAGCGTTTTTTATGTACCATTTTACCATGAAGTGAATGTAACTGTATCCTGGTCTGCAATTTATTTAGGAAATGCAATTTGTTCAAATGAGTATGCAATATTGTTTACCAACCAATGGATTGACCGAGCAGTTGACGATGGGTCGGACAATGCCGGTAGTTAAAACGAAACCTTTAACACAGTGAAGACTTAGATGCAAAAAGTATCCACCTACCTTTCGTCTAGTAAATATGCCACCGAGGAGACTATGGAAGTAGTCCACACATGCACAAGTGTTCATGTACACGATTACTTTTTCATCAATGTGCGTTTCCATGAAAGCGACCAATTGGGATAGTTTATCTTCGTATCCGCAAACCATGAAGAAGTTTTTGAGGGACACCGGCGTGGCCGTGCTTCTTCTGAGAGTATTGGTCCCCGTTGTGACCTTTGACATCAATATGTGAAGATTTCAAGAATTGTCACTTAATTGGATAAAAAAAACCAAAAAAAACGGTACGTCACATGGAATATTATTCCATTCAAAATGTATAACTGCGGCTGACTAGAAAAAGATGGGAGGGAAAACACATGACAAAATCTAAGCTATAAAATCCACCTTCACGTTTACTCGCACAGGGTTGCGCAATCCGGCACGAATGATCTGATCCAGTTGTTGCGTTTGAGTAGCCGAAAATAGACCCGTCCTTCTTTGCTTTGGTAATTGCTTCAAAATATTATTGATGGACTTATCAAACCCCATATCCAACAAACGATCCGCTTCGTCTAGCACTAGAATTTCCAATTCCTGAGCGATTCGATGAAAACAATTAAGAGTCATGCAACCACACAGAAAAGAGACGGGAAGAAGTGCGAACCAGACAATATGATATCGGAAATACACTTCAGATAATAGCAAAGCCTGGCTATAATATTGTCAGCATGTCCAAGAATAGATAGATAACTACCGGTCTCGCTTTTAATTGAAGCTTCTTCGGCGAGTTAAGATATACCTTCAGGTTCATCGCCTGCGACCGCCGCATAAGCTCTTCCATGCGTCCCGGCGTGGCGATCACAACATGCGCTCCATGTTCATTGAAATGATTTAGATCATCACCCGTTTCCGTGCCACCCACCGCCACCATAGCAGTACCGTTGATAACAGGTAGGAACTCTGCCAGAACGTCAGCTACCTGGAGAGCCATACACGACAATCAACGAACTCAAGATCAATAAAAATGCGTGAGATCTCATTGTGATCACATGCATTATATGCACTAGGTTTGAGACTATGAGTCCAGCTGTTAAAAAGCAATAAAAGTTATACAAAAGCGCCACAAGTCTCAAGTTTCCAACCAATTTATGCTCTGCAGGTAAACTTTCATCTGTATATGTACTGGTGCATGCCATAGGAATTTGAAATGTAGCTTTACTGAATAACATCGATGAGAATATAGAAGTGCAATCGCGTTCTGCTTTTCCCACGAAGGACTATTTCATATCACATCCAATTGTCCACCAACCCCATTGCTAAAATGAAGAGCATTCTATACGATGAGCAATATCACAAGAGCATCAATGTCCGCGATACACAACTCCTGAACAGGCAAACAATCCAGGCTCTCGTGCTACTTTGTGCTAAGAGGTTCCCCATTGAAAGATTCCAATAAAAACAAACGACTTAAAACTAAAACATATACTACCTCGATACGATCCCCGTTTAACAGTAACCGCTAGATCAATCCCCGACATATTCAGAAAGTAAACTGATACATGCGGCATGAACGAGGTGATTGTCCATTATGTCTTGTATATCTATGTGTATGATATATATATATATATATATAAATATAAATATATATATATACAAATAAACATAAATATATATGTATAATATATTAGTATACATATATATACATACATACACCTATACAAACATATCAACACACACACACACACACACACACACATAATATATATATATATATATATATATATATATATACATATATATATATATATACATATAATATACAATATACAATATATATATATATATATATAT
>LUCW03002111.1:0-5000 GCA_001586965.3 Sphaeroforma sirkka | reverse complement strand
TTCATATCATTCAGCTGGGCAGTACATTCCATTTGTTTAGAACTGACAGAAGTATCATTACCTTATTCGTAGTAAACAGTGGTATAACGGCCGCTTGCACAGGCGACATGCGCTCAAAGCCCAGGGTATGCACAATATCTAGCGTAGCATCGCTGATATGAGGATTCAGCGATCTGAAAAAGAGCCTGCTTTGGCCGTATGTGACATTTTCAAACGTATACTACCTGTGAGCAGAACAGTTTGTAAATAAATGGTTTAGTCCCAATGCAAGTATCGTTATCTCAGAACACTATATAGGTATATGACCATCTATTTACACAGCCTTTTTAACTTAAAAGCTCCCTTGTGGTGTTAAGTACAATGGAAAAATAACTTCCAAGAAGAGACGTCTAAGATTAGGAGAGATCTCATCCCCTCTGGCCTGAATCATCTCTCTCTCCCCTGTGCGGACTGCAGAGAGAGCATAGTGCTCAAAAATATTCAGCCCCCCCCCCACAAAGAAAAAAAAAAAAGGATTTGACTTGTTTCAACACAGCCCTCTAAATTATTATACATTTCAATTGAAGAAGGCTACGTTTGACTGTAGTTATCGAGTGGCTATGACTCATAGACATATGATTTGACTGTAATTCATTTTTAAAATTAGGGGAGGCTATGATTTGACCTTTACACCCAAACCCTAATACAGGGTAACGTCTATCTAAAACAACACGTGTTTTTTCATAGCCTTCGGAAATCAAAGCTTTTATTATTTAAAGAAAAAGCAAAAAACAAAAACAAAAAGAACCCGCACACAGGGTCTGACATGGACCAGTGACAGGGCACAATTTTTAACGGCTCGAAGTATTTAAAAAAAACAAGTTTTCTCTCTCTCTCGATAGAGAGTAAATCATGGCCTTTCTGGATAGGTTTCTACGAAATTTCCGATTCCGGGAAACATCAATTTCTCGGAGAAACCACTGTCTATTCTTTTTTTTTTAAAAACGGGTGCAGAACTGAGAACTTCGGACTCAAGTTGAGACTTATGCACGGCCCTCTGGATTTGGGTCCCCGCTAAATTTTCGATTTCCGCTAGAGAGAAACCTTGATTTCTGCTCGAGACCCTATCCAGAGGGCCATGAGCCTCAATGAGGGCTGAGGGATATCATGAAAGAGAATACAAAACAAGATTGTATGATCACTGTGAACTGTGACTCTTGTGAGTCTGTGAACTGACCACTTTGTCTTCACTTTCCACTTTCCAGGCATGTAAAAGTTAAATTACACATTTATCACTCTCAGATTTAACTAGGCTACTTCCATGATAAGCACGAGTTTAATGGAGGCTGACCGGCTGAGTCTACTAGATCCACTGCTGATGTCTGCGGCTTCATGGAAAGAAGTAAACACATAGTATTAGTAGAATGCAATAACACAAAAAGGGCTAAATTATTTTATTTAGTATACATATTCATGTTTCAATGAAGGCTATGATATTCACTCTGGATAATAATCTACATCATAAAGTAGACATGATATATATATATATATACACACACACACACACACACATATATATATATATATATATATATATCATATATCATATACATATAGACACAATGTCACGCACACGCGCACACACCACACACACATCATCATTCACTTCACATGTCATGTATACATCATCATCATATATATATACATGGCTATATTGGCTATATATGCTATTATGTGTATGTGTGTTATGTGTATGTATATATGTATATATATATATATATATATATATATATATATATGATTATATATATGCATTACATGTATTGTATATTATATATATATGTACATATATACATATATGTAATAATATACATATATATATATATTATATACATATATATATAATAATGCGTAATATTTTGTATATTACATATATGCTATATATATGTATGGCATATGTATGTATATATGTTGTATTATATATATGCATATAATAATATTATTATGTATATATGCAATGACACATATGTATTATATTATTGTTGATTATTATATACATATATGCATAGCTGGTAACATATTGGCGTGGCTGGCTATTATTTTTGCATGTATTATTATTACATACATACATTATCATGCACATACATAATCATGTGTTGCACATATTATCATCAACATCATACATGTTGATATTGAAATATCAATTATTATTAATCATATTACGCACGCATGTAACGTGCAAACGCACGTGCACATGCATTACATATTACATACAATACATATCAATATCATATCGTAATAATATGTCATCTGCATATATAATATGCATATATATATTATTATTATATGCATATTATTATGTGTTATTATATATTATTATATATGATATTATATAATTATTATGGTATTGCATATTATTACATGCTACATATTATTGGCCTAATAATATATTATATTGCATATATATGTATTATAATATTATATTATACATATATGCAATATAATCAACACATATACATAATACATGCGTCATGCATGCATACACACACACGTCATGATTAATATTATTATGTATGTGTATGCCATATATATTATATATTATATATATAATAATATTATTATTATTAATATTATTATTATTATAATATTATACATACATGGCATGGCATTTTATTTACAAAACACATATTAATACATATATAATATATTAATATTATTATTATGTATATATATATATTAATATATATATGTTTGTATAAAAACGAAAAATTTTGTTTTGATTTGTTTTTTTATATATATATATTTCATTGCATGCACAATTATATATATATATATATATATATATATATATATATATTATTATTATATATATATTATTATTAATATATATAATATATATATATATATATATATATATATATATATATATATATATATATATATATATATAAGTATATATATATATATACATACATATACATATATTTTAAATATTTATACATTATTTATGTATATATATATATATATATATGTATTTGTATTTCGGCAAAGCAGAAGTATATATGTTTCGGACTGTTGCTAACTATCATGGTTTATTAGCTCGGGATATATTCTGTACACTTCAGCGAAGTTTTGTAACATGAGACATTCATTTTGAATACAATGCTGCTGGCGCAATTGCGAGTAAGAGGCGAATCAATTCTAAAATTTCTCGATGCCCCGCTCACATACATATATAATTTGTGAGATTGTGATATTGGAATAGTAATAGTTATGATGGCGGCAGCGAGCACACGGAGTATAAACATAAACACATTATACATTATTCATGTCGGTCTTGTTACTATAGTAGTCTCGAAACATGCCAATTTGACCCTAAAAACGACCGGTCGGGCAGGGTGCGGCCTCCTCTATCACTTTCTCTTCTTTAGGATTTGAGGTTTGGGTGCCCTCCAGGCACCACATATACGTCAGTTTTCTTTGTACTTAGCTGGTAGCATTGTGTGATTTTACGACTGACCCTACTCACTAATAAACCACTCTGACTCACTCTCACTCTCCCTCACTGGAGAAAGAGAGAGAGTTGAGCTAGTAGACGGAGTGAGATAGTTAGGCTAATATACGAGGAGAGAGAGAGTTGATCTGATAGACGGAGGGAGAGAGAGAGCTGAGATAAAAGGAGAGAGAGAGTTGAGCTAATGGACTGTGAGAGGAGATAGAGTTGAGCTATTAGACGGAGGGAGAGAGAGTGAGAGTTGAACTAATAGACGGCGAGAGAGAGAGTGAGTTGAGCCACAGGGGATTGCGGCCCTGCAGACTGCAGGAGTGCATGCCACATTGTAAAGCTATATTTACATTTGTGATGAACGCGATATTTACATACTAACTGGAGCAGTCCATTTCTTCAGAGCACAGTTTGAGTTGTGATTATTTTCTGTTTTCAGCGTCTACCAACCAAAAATAAAACGAATTCTCGCCAAAACCCCCCTGAACCGCTAATCTGCCAATGATTTTAAACTATAAAGAGGTCTTGGTAAAAAAGCGATTTTAGTACTTTACACAAAATAACTATTTATATACAAGGTCTTACTTGTGTGTTCATTGGTTATGGTTTTATTGTTGTTCCACGACGACGTCGACGAGTCAGAGAAGAGGAAAAATAGAAAAATAATTGTCATTTCACTTTTTTGGTTTTTTTTGGTATGAAAAAGCTGGCCTTCTGTAATCTGTATGATTCAGAACTTCAGAAGGCTATGCGATTTGTACGAGAATCCGACGAGTCACCGACGATCCGTCGGATTCCCTCTCGGCACTGGTGATATAATTTATAAAAAAATATATAAAAGTTGCACCAACGCATAGTAGTCACTTTTTGCATTCGTGTATTATTAATACACAAGAAAGCACTAAAGTTGCCAAGAATCATGGTCATACTATCAATGAGCGCTGCTCAGAATCTCGCCGCGATACGTCAGATGACCTCAGGATCGAAGGAAGGTAGAAAGAGCAAAAGTATATCGTTATGGAAGACAGTCAAGTTGTTTTTCATGCCAACACGGGCTGTGCGTTCGAAAAAGGTGGACTACGGGCCAAAGACTCACTCTGAAGGGTTCAGAACGAATAACAATTGCTATGTGATGGTACCAATACTGGAGGGAGACAATGGTAATTTGGGCTGGGCGCAAGTAGGAACTTGGTATGTAAAACTCGATTGTCCATGTTGATAGTTCATACATATGTTTCGTGTCTAATTCTCAATACGTCTATGGCGATGTAGGATGATTAAGCCGAGCTCATCTGTAAATTTCGATCCTATGTTACTAGGATGTTGAAAAACAGATGGAAATACACCTGGCAGCTGTTTCTTGTCTCTGTGTTTTCAAAATAGCGGCTATGAGTATATACAGTTATTGAATACTGTGCTCCTTCTGCATGACGTAGCTGACAACTTACTATAGGGGCCGGCTTACTATGAATACGAATCCCGTTTACAGGCTTCTCATACAGTTGTTCCACTTGCA
>LUCW03002110.1:0-28252 GCA_001586965.3 Sphaeroforma sirkka | reverse complement strand
AGTGAAAAGTGCATGGGTATGGTTCAGGGTTTTATATTTATAAATTCCGTAGCGATTAACATATTAGCCGTTAACTCAAACACGTGTAAGTTAGTAGCAGTGGAGTATAATACTTTGGAGCGTTTACGTGGTGTCACTTTTATGGAATGAGTCGCAGTGCACACAGACTATCTAGGCCCTCAAATATCAGCAGATAACGAACCGTAGTGACCGCAGTATCGCAGCGTATTCTACAAAATCTGATGAATTCTCCACCTTTACACTCGCCTGTAGGTTACGATTCTCGCTTTAGACGTTTGGGCGAGTGTAGTGGTGGGGTGCCTAAGCGATAAGAGTCTTGATAGGTCAATATTAGAAGCATTGCGCAACAGCAATGAGAGCATGCAATTGAGTATCACCTCGGAAGCTACACTGACAGCCCACACAGACAATAAGACAAGCCAAGACGGTATGCACAGGTTTATGTAAGATATCACTTTTGCGTATGTGAGATTGTTAGTTTGAAAAGTGTAGCTGCATTGTGTGTTAGATACACAAGATAACATTTTGTTTTTGTGAGGTTGTTTAGTTGTATGAGGTATAGTTCTAGTTTGTGCGAGCATGTTCGGATATGTGTTATACTGCAGATTAACATAGAAATCAGATCTGGCCAACGCGCAAGCCTCTCCACTGTATCGCTTCTGAGTGAACTATGTTATTATGAAGAAGTGTATTGCTCGCGATGGATTCCTTATAAGTTTTAGCCATCCATTCACTTGCACTTCTGTTATATTCATACACGCAACGACCATGTTCTGAATGATACCAGGTGTAAAGGGAGGGCTCGAGAGTATACGCACATTGCAATGGGCAGAAGTCACCATTGGCAACATAGCCCCCACACTCCGCAAGATCTGCACCGTCACATCACATCCCAATTCCGAAGTTCGGGTTCAGTTTGCGACCTTTACCATGGATCTGCTGTCTCAGTGTCCCACTGCTTTGCGAGGCTTAGCGTCCAATCTGCTGGATGTGATGGTGCGATATACATACGACACTTATCCAGGAGTGAGCGACCTCGCGCGTGCGCATGTCAAGACCCTCTCGCGGATGATGACTGCCGACTATACGAGAAGGCGACCTGCCACACCATCACCGAGTAAAGTTAATAACAACACCACGGATTCACAACACACAGATAAGCACGTACGTACAACCGAGATTGGACAAAATTTAGGTTTAGCACCAGCTTTCAACCTATCGTCGGCGATTGTCGAGCAGCGTTTACACGATTTGATTATGTCTATTCCCAGACACATCCGTACTATGGACGACAGTAACAAACTGGAGGGTATCAGACTCATCAGGGGCTATGTGTCACTATTGGGGGTCAAATGCAGGGCCTATTTTGGGAACGAACTCCATCTCAGTATGCTCATGCGGATGCTAATGGAATTACTGACGTTTGATGACAGCTCAATGGCCGTCCGGCTTGCAGGTCAGTAGTGACTCAGATAAATCTGTGTATAAGGCGTATCACATTCTGTGCGTGACGGTCAGTGTAGCACTACAGCAATAGTCACATCCACTGTATGTGAGAGTGCCATGTCGAATTCATTCCTACTCTCCTGATACTTCACTTCCTCAACCTTCATCTTGCTGCTGCACCTGTTCTGCTACTGTTTAACGGCCCTCTGTCTCACTGAATATCCATAATATATATCGTGCCCTTTGTGAAGCAAAACGTACTAGATGTTTGATAGTGAGTTAAATTACACACTTCGCCCATATAAGCTTTTCGTTCGCTATCAGGAGAGTTGTGCATAGTGTTTATGTTATAGCTCCAAGTTATACATTGCTGACTAATTATGTATTTTTACGATATGTGCATGTCTTAAAGGTAACGGCTCAGCCTTAACTTAAAACTATAGCACGAACCATTAAGTAATACTTATTCCTGCATGTTGTTTGGCACGATTTGTTCATTTCCAATGTACATCTCCTGCAGGTGACGGATCGGCTGCACACACTATACCAAGCGGCGCCCCAGAAGCTGCCAACGACAATACTGAGAACTTTGGGCGCCTGCCACCACCCTTGCCTAAACGATTCAAGTACTTCAGGGACGAGAAAGTGGCGAAAGTGAGTGATGTTCATCGCATAGTGGAGTTTAAATATAGAAGTCAGTACCACTTCCAATATCGACAGTGATAAGTGATATAGATGCATGCGTGCTCACTTGTTTGTTTGTTCTCGTCCTTCGCTTGTATGCTTGTATTTTTTATCTATTTAGCTTTTAGTGTCGTCGAATTGAGGGCTACATGCATAGTTACCTCTGCTTGGGAGCAATTTGCTGTTCGGTACCTATAAGTATTGCTTAGCGATAGACTGCGAAGTCAAAGCGGAGCAACGAAAGTAGACTTATACCACGCTTCTTGAGAAACCGTATAGACTCAGGCAAAGGCTGGAGTGTGAGTATGCTTTTAAGGCCGATAAACTGATTGTCAGGTTGAATTTTTAGCGGCGTACATGGATCTGCAGGCTGGTTCTCACTCAGACCGCCCGCTGTAGGTATAATGCAACTGAGACGTGTCACCACACATGCACTGGAAATTCACTGCGTGCTTTACTGTTTCATCGTCTGCTTACACTACTAGCGCGCTTGTCTATACGCTGTAGTGCATACCAGTATATCTCTAATTGATCCATATGTGTGGTGTTGAACCAGAATGAACCAGAATCACAATCGCTCCAAGCCCATGACACATGACTGCTTATGTAACATCACACTTACACTGATGGTGTCAGCCTTCACTCACATATTTTCACTTCCTCGTGTCAGTGTATTCGGGCGCTGTGCCGGGAACTCGGTTCTAGTGTGAGTCTACAGATTGTGTGTGAGAAGCTCATACCAGCCTTACAAGACGAGGAAAGCTCACAAAGGTATGTGCCGAGACTTTGTTGCAATACGATACGATCAATTTTCATTTTGATCTGAATGCGAATGTTGTTTGCGTGCTCTAATCTAGCCGTCGTTCCAACCGTAATACCGTTTATGTCATACATCCGCGTCGCACACTAATACTCCTATGTACGTCCGGTACAGTATCCTTCTTATTTTTTGTGAAACGTGTTTGGCAAATATCAAATCTTATTCGCAAATATTTTGTCATTTTCATGAACAGCCGGCAGGCGTGTCTGATACTGACAGAAATGATGCAAACCCCCAGCGATGACAACGGATGGAGTACTTCACCGGAGGGTAGCGCGGCGCTGTTGTTGTCTGTGCTCGTTGAAAGACTAGGCATGCAAACCTTTGAGACAGATAGAGACACACATGCACACACGCCTACAGACACATACACTGATACACACAGTTACACCCAAGGGCTGGGTGGGGGACGCACTAGTAGTGCGCTCCTGTTTGACGAGGATTCGGCTGATATAAATGGAACGTACTCTGCGACGCTCGATCTGGCGACCTCCAGGGGGAGCAATCATGTATCGAGTGAGCGGATAGTACTTGTATGCTTACTACTGGAAGCTCTGGCTGTGTGGGTACAGGTGTACGGGATTCGTGACACACATGGGGAGGCCGATGGAACGTCACAAAGCCACACACCTTCACAGCCGTCTACGGAAGACGCACACACAGAAGTCGCACATACACGCACCGATTATCGGGCGGACCCCGTACCAACAACTTTAGAGCGAGATGAGGCACATGCACGCGCACATGATATGTTTGTGATGACTGTGTTGTACCCTCTGTTAGAGTGTCTGGGGTCTGGCGTGCCGTTGATCAGAGCTACGGCTGTGTATGTCATGAAGGCCATCCAGAACTACAGCCCCGAGCAAACGCGCCTGCGATTACAGTCACAAACAGTGCCGTCTCCGCCAAGCACACATATGCCCAAACCCACAGACAATACACCTCATACCCACAGACATGTCGACCTATACGCACAGTCTAGTACGATCGCAGCCACAACTATGACGTATACAGAACAGCCTGTGGATCAATGGGATAGTCGGATAAAGCCGGAAGGGGTTGATTCTCTGAACGCTGAAGTTACCTTGAGTGGCAGCGGCAACCTGAATCTTCTCATCCGATCTCAGATCGATGTTGTCATCGATACGGTGTCGCATCATTTGCTGTACCCAGGTATGTTTCTAATCTTAACGTCTGCTCGTAAGTATGTATCTGTATGACCATTGCCGCCACGGAGAAGTACCTTCAATCTGGTTCTGTACGTTTTCAACGATTGCCTGTGTTTGCATATTTGTTCACCTTATAGAATATTACCCACAAACTAGCTCCGAATTCGAAAATGTACAATGCAGTACCCATACTATCGATGCATCGGTGTGTCATTTTGCTCGTTGATATATTCTCCAATCACCTCACACAGTAAACATCGTACACATTTCCTACCATCCGCTCTGCCCGTAAACCGTCTCTGCATTCGAGTGATCACTGATAGACGACAGTACCCGAAACGGGCTGTCCGTACTCTCCCATGCGTAATGGCTTATTAGTGTGCTACCTGATACAACTTACCAAATCCTATACACAACAGAAATTAACATACAAATTGCCTCTGTACTTTGAGTGAACTATCGACAGACTACCCATACTATCCTATGCATCGAATTTTCTACATTTCTATACGCAAAGTTGATTGCGCTCAAAAACGTTACATAAAACATAACCAATGTCTTCCCACCACCCTAGAACTCTACCCGCAAGCCGCCTCAGTACTGCGAGTAATCCTAGACAACAGCACCTGCGAAGTACTTCCCACACTATCGGATGTACTGGCTGAAATGGTGGACCGTGTGGCGTATGATGCACCGTACATCCGCATGTATCTGCCCGTCTTTGCTGCAGTGGTCTCGAACGTGCACACGTGGTTGTCAACTGGTGACCTTGTCCCTGCGACTCGCAAGTGGGATCAGGATCCTGGTATGCATCGACAATTTGTATTGAGTACAGACTGAGCTTGCTAGATTTTATAGCTTAGGGGAGTGTGAGTTTAGGGTTCAGTTTTGTGCACATGGTTGTCAGCCAGAGCTCGTGTCCCGAGACTCACAAGTAAGATCAAGTTCCCGATAGGGAGTGGGAGTTTGTGTGTTTACGATCGGAGCAGATGTTTGTACTGTCTCGGCGTACCTAGGTTCTTTTTGGTTTTTTTTTGTGAGTGTTGCTTGTCTGAGAATTCTACAGCAAACCGCTTCCGATATTGATATCAGGTCTAATTTGCTATTCCCGTGCTTGATATCAAACCAGGCGTGCTTTTCGATACGTCACAACCGTGCGTTGTGTTTTAAATCAGCGCTCGAATGTTCGGAAGCTGAAGTACAATGCTCAACATATTAAACTACACACATATTTTTTTGCTGGACCTGAACTGGTTCTGTGTAAATATCCTATCCCCATAAGGTTGTGTATTGAATTGGCATGTTCAGGTCGGCACACACTGGCCATGTCAGACAGTACCCCATAGTGATAAGTTGATTGCACAAACAACTCGACGGTGCATTTATTCTAATTTCCCATCCACCTTTCACGGACACTAGTCGTATCATAGCACACGGCTATATGTACTTCCTATTCATGCAATCACACCAACTGACCTGTACACTAATGTTGTACTGTCAAACGATGATCAAATAATGGTTCAATTGTTTCTTTCGTTTTGTCTGAACCTTGCAGAAGAGAAGGAACCTCCCATGAAGCCGTATCTGGCCGTTACAAAGTCGATGATGGATGTCTTGCAGCACTTCATGAGCGATGAGGATGACGTCACTCGCATACAGGTACGTGTATAGTCTGCAAAGAGATCTGAGAGGTCTTGTCAATTGGTATTTCCGTGCAATGGCATGTAGTTAGTCGCATAGAAGAGTAATTGTCTTGCTAGAGGACGTCAGATTATTGGTTTGCTTTTATACATTGTGAATCGCATACACGTGTATTAAATGTGCATTTGTCCGCCGATTTGCTCACGCACGTCATATCAGAGAGAGGATCCGGAAGGCATGGTTTAGGCATTGTTGCTATGATATCACATCGATTGTCTTTTAAACTTCACATGATTCAAGCAGTTGAACTATCCCTTCGAAATCGCTTACCCACAGGTTTGTACGACAATCGCCGGCTGTTTCTCGATCATCCGCCACGCAGAGAACGAGCTGTATCCAATGGTGCACTTGTATTGGCCACCTTTGCTGTTGCGACTACGCGATCGTAATCCTCGTGTACGTATGGCTGCGTTGGACTGTGTCTGCGCAATCATCGAGACGAGCACTTGGTTTGCTAAGACCCGTGTAGTTGGTAAGTAATGGATTTTTGCGTATATATCTGTGTTGTTGGTACCTTCAGCTTGTTTGCATTCATATTCGTGTTGTTAATAGTCTACTGTATGCTTGTATACATGTCCGTATTATTGGTATGTATTATATGTTTGCATACATATACAGAGGCGTGGGTGCCCTATGACTATGTTTGTATCACCGCAGGTGGCAAGGACTTGGCTATAAGGCTAGCATGTATTAAGGGCATTAGTTACACACTTTAGCAGGTGGTAGGAGCATTAGCTAGAAATATTAGCAGATGCGTGAAATCAATGCCAGGAAGTATATTTATACATCAGTAGGCCAATCGCGTACACTCGCCAGAGTAAGTTTTATACTGACACAGAAATCTTTATACCCATACAGAGGATCTGCTGCCTATATTACAGAAAGATCTCGGACTCGGTCAAGATTCAGGTACCGGCGTACTAGGGGCCATTACGGGTACACTCACTGATGGACACAGCTCACTACGCATCGATAATACGAGGGAAAGGGCAAAGGCATGTAACCACGCACGCGAATCCTCAGAAGTGACAAATTGCAGGCACTACTTACCACCGCCAGAATGTAGCAGGCATACATGTGGTCCAAACAGCCAGAAACGCAACTCTGGGACTAAGATTGCGACGCCAGGCATGGCGGATGTGTGTGATACGTGTGTGTTTGCACTGGACTCACAAGGGAAGCCCACACTATCCCCCACACTGCGGTTACTGAGGGCCGATTCAGGTGCTGTTTTTCTGCCGCGCGGGTCAAGTAAAGTCAGTAGCGTGTACGGCGACCTCTGGTTCCAGCTACTTCGATGTGTGGTGTGTATTGCCGAGCATATACCACTGGAAGATGTAGAGACGCCGAATGGTGCTGGAAGGAACGTTGGAAAGGAACCGGAAAGGACCAAGCACGTGACAAGTGACCCGATGGAGGAGTTGCCTTCGTCACAGAGAAGAAATACCTCGGGAAAAGATACACTGCAAACTCAGGGCGGGGCAGTGGAAAATGGTATGGATAGTATTGCCACTGATACAGAGGCGGTGGTTGAGGGCCCAATGGCTGAGCTAGACGAGCTCATCGGTAATATGCTGGTAAATGACTCGCACGCAGACTTTGGTGGTGACATTGACGAGGCCGGTGACAATGTCAATGCATATGAAGCTGCTCTCGGCCAACATGACAAGTAAGTGGGAAGTATTTGAACAATATATGAATACGTGCTATTCTATCAGCGGATTGTATATGTGTGTGCTTTCTATGTGCTTATATGTGCGCAGAACATGATTTTGTACCGAGATGCTTTTCCAATTTTTTTATCACGAGGTCATCCCTTTCATTATATTATGCTGCTTGGAAATTCTACGTACTTCCCATAAGTTTTCACAGCTCAATACTAACGTCTACTGTACAATCTCGTGTGCCTTGTCCACTATTACTGATGTGAATACTCACTTCGCCACTCCGTTCTGACACGAACTCAAAACCAGAGAGGCACGAATTGTGGATGTCATATGCTCGCTCCTATTGCCCTGTATGCACGAACTGGCACCCGAAAAGGTGTGTACTTCGGCACGCGAGGGATACCATCAATTGCAGAGGAAGGTACCACAATCGCTGGACAGATTTCTGAAACGATCTGTGACGTACTACGAGTTCCTTAAAAAAGATGAAGCGAAACCGGATATGAATACAGTGGACATGGTTGGCGCAGTTGACAGGGAGATGACAACGGATTGATGTCATGATGTGTATGTGGCAAGAATCAACACGTGCAATGTCAATGTGAGATTTGAAATTCGAACCAATTACCACATCCTTTAATTTCCTGACTCCCTGACTTCCTGAGCCCTTGGACTCCTGGAGCAAAAGTATAAACAATGTTTTGTTTTGTTTTTTAAAAGAAACCTGAAAAGCCAAAGGCGACGGGCAGTCGGGCTATTGCTATTTAACTGCAGTGCTGACTGCTGAGTGAGAGTCGGGTCATTCGGGTCTATTGTCGTTTTATTGTTTTGTTTTGGTTTGTTTTTTTAAAACAAAAAGTTAAAAAACAATTCGACATATTTTCAACAAACAGTACTCTCTCATGAAGAGTCGCTGTCTATCTGACCGAGATGAAGTCTGGATTCAATCTATTTTTATTTATTATATCATTTCAATATAAATGCTTCAGAAATGAAAAATGGCTATGTATTCTGGAAGCCGGAAAGAGAACATTTCAGAAAAAAATCTTCTAAACAAGTCTCTCTGACTCGTTGCTGAGTCATCTGACTGATCAGAGAGAGAAAGTATTTCTGAATTTTATCTACAAATATCGAGCTGTTGAAGTTTGAACACAAGCCACAGACCACACAGGGGGCTGTAAAAAGTATATATAATCGAGATCTTCGCCTGTTGACAATGTAGTTTATTTGTACCCGCCATGTCTGTCACTTTGTTTCGCGTATGCACCAAAGATGGTGGAAAAATTCACTTTACCAATTCCAGAAGTGATGGCTGTTCGGTGGTACAGAAATACGATGATAAGGGTAGAATCGTTACGGAAGTGGTCAACGATGTGAAAGAATTGTGCAAATTATGTTTGAAAAAACTGTATGTATCTGAAGATCCGCGGCTCAGCAATATACAAACCTATTATAAGGCGGCGGCAAGTCAGGAAGGCCTTTTGCATTTGAAAAGCAAATGCGGAAACCTGAAGTCAGAGAAGGCATTAAAGCTGTCACGCGAAGAGGCAGTGAGGAGCAAGAAAGGTATATGTATGAGTTGTATTAAACACGAGGCGGTGGAACAGCTTATTGCTACAGACAGGGCTGTAATCGATGATCAGGGAATAGCAACAAATATACCTCTGGTAGCTACTGATCTAGGGTCCGAGACGCAGATTTCAGAAAGATATGAAGAGGCGTGCGCAGATAATAAGACTACACTGTTGGACTATCTGGATGAGGGGTTCTCTGAGTATAACAACTCGGAAGTTGAATTGAGAGCTGATGTAGAGGAAGTTTCCGCTAAGCATGATAGTCTTAAAGAAGATAGAACCTGCAGTATGCCTGAGATGGCTGAACCTGCAGGCGATGATGTGGATTCGAGGTGTATCATTTTTTATAAGGGCAAATCTGAAACAACTTTTATTTTGCACTTGTCTAGCACTTGTGGAAATGGGAAGGAAATGGCGGCATTTTCCCCTACAGCTGAATCATCTGAGAAGTACAGCATGTGCAAAAATTGCGCAACAACAAACACTACCTATTACAAGGGCAAATCTAAATTAAGTTACATACTGCACTTGTCTAGCTTGTGTGGTAATGGGAGCGGTATGATCAATTTCGTTCCTACAGTCCATTTTGAGAAGTACTCCGTTTGCCTAAAATGTTCGAAGCGGAAGATGTGAAAGTTACTGGCTTGAGCGGCTAAGCCTTGTTTGTGAGTAAGTTTGTCGAGAGTATGAGATTCAGAGGGCCGGGGCACTGTGGCAAACTCTGACAAGGAGTACATACGGCCTGACAGGCTGACAGGTAATACAGTGAGGCTCACACTGTCACAGTTCACACTCAGGCTCACGGCTCTCTCATCAGTCATCACTGGCCTTGTTTATACTAAAATTAGAATGGCGGCGGTAGTGAGCCAAATATTGTTTTTTTTTTAAATATGCAGAACTGGGGTCTGGGACTCTGGGCCATAAGACATTCGCGAGGTGTCGCCATAGGCAAAAGACATGTCGATAAAAGTAAACTTGTAAATATAGAATAATTTGGTAATAAAAAAGTCTATATTCTGTCCTATTTTAAAAAATAAATACCAAGAAGATACATAGCTCAGATTTTAAAAATGAACATACCGATTAAAAATGTATTCAAAAAAACCCCCCAAATAGGTAGATCAACTTATGACTTAAAAATGTACTTCAACCCCAAACTGTGGCAGAGCGTGGAACTCGAAGTAGTGAACCCGAGGAGTTAGATAGCGGGAACGGCTTGTACCGACTTGTTCTTGAAAATCACCCGGAAACTTTTTCGAAAAAAGATTTGGTTCAGGCTCCACCACAACAAAAAATCTCAAAAATTGGCTGTTTTGGAAATGCCATTATATACACTATTTGGGTCGATATGAGACACTTTTAGGGTCGATTATGGAACAATTTAAAACCCCAAAATACCTGACAATTATCCAATAGTCCCTATTGACATGTGTTGTCACTCACAAAGTTAGAAAACACTATTATGACGCCGTACTGTTACTATACCATATGTATAATGTGTGCACACTTGTAATTGGCATTTTCTATTGCGATAAGCATGTCAAACAGGTCAAGGCATTGAGTGGTGGTCAAGTGAAGAGACACAACTTACGGGAGAGACAAACGAACAAGTTTACTGCAGTTGTACAAGATGAAGAGTTTGAACCTGATGATATGGAGCTGATTAGTTAAGAGTGCCAAACCCACGACATAAATCTGTTCAGGCTTCGCAGTCGCATCATTAAGAGAGAGTACCTTCTCTTCGAAAATCTCTGCTGCTTATAGCTCTGTTGATACTCGTTGAAGCGTTTTCTTTCGCTACTTCATAGTGTGGTGTTTGTGAACACTTTTGTGGGTTGACAATGTACATATTCAAATTTACAAAGCAGTTTTTCATTTTTTTTTGGCCGCCGACTGTCGACAATCTAAATATTGGCCACCACATCGGCTGTCATGGTCTGATATTTGGCCTCATCAAAATGGCCGAATTTATCATTATCATAGCAATGGCTTCCTTTACACAATCCGACAATTAGAGAAAATCTTTCGGAATATAAGCCTCAAGAACGTCGGGGCACAAAACACGTTTTTTCTGACATTTTCTAAGAAAAGTAAAAACACACACACAAATACACACATCAATACACCTACAATACACCTCACCTACAGTCACAGCGTTAGTATCGCTACCTAACACGCATAAGATGTGGGTCGTAGCACTGTATAGCCTAATTCGACTACGTTCTTTCCAGTGAGCACATCGGATTTCTCATACGATGCAATTAAGCCCCACTTTTTGCCATCAGAAGGCGAGATCACTTTGCGCTCCGATTACGTAGTGAACTACTTTTATCTAAATATCATCAGGTTTCACACTAGCAACCATGTCGAGTACAAGGCGCATCCCACAGAAAGAGAAAGCGTTCAAGCAGAGCTGTATATGTGAACTGAAAGGATGTTTGAATCGTACTGCTCGCCAGATTAGACTACCACTGAGTGATGATGCTATTGCGCTTCGATGGATAATAATATTACAACCACACGGGAACGAAGATACATGGCAGAAGGCTATGGCGAAGCGCCGAACGTTACATAACAATGCATTTATCAACGCTTGACACTTCTCCATACAGCAACTAGTGAATAGAGGTAATGGTATACACGCCGGGCTTAACGCCATGCCCAAACTGATGCATCAATGGAACGCAGATCGGAATATACTTCAAGCTGTGCAGGGCGAGTATGCAATAGTACAGTGTATATGTACAAACGATGATTCCGTGTGCGGTGAAGATCTACGCCACGGAGGTTATTTTCTTGTTCCTCGTGGCCAAAGGTATAGAAAGAGGGCGATAAACTAGGTAGAAATAGTTGTGCGCGATCAGAAGAAAAAGAAACAGATCATATTCGACTTTGTAATAGCCGGGCCTCCACATTAGACTCTTATGTTGATAAACCCAAAACCCTAAAACCCTAAAACCCTAAAATTTTCTTAAGACAATAACTATTCGTTAAGTGAATAGCGGAAGTCGTACTGGATAAGTATGACTAAGAAGGACTCTACGCTATCTAAGAAGCGTAAAGCGGATAAAAAGAAGATGGACAGAGAATCTGCCGAAGACGCAGTCAACCCCATTGTCGCTAAAGACGACAATACACTGGATACCGGTGAGAGTACTCCATCAAGAGAGAAGTCAGCCGAGGAGAGGGCTAGAGGACCCACTCTCCTCAAAGTTCAAAGCTCATGAAACAACGAAGCGAAAATAGGAGTGGGTTTAAAACCACTCCATCTACTATCCCTGAGGAGATTAATACAAAGGGTAAAGAACCAATTACGGAAGTCAATTATGACGACTGTAGAAATACGGCCTCCGGTCAGTCTAAAATATCAAGATCAATTGAGATAATACATTGGTTTTTATTTGTATTTTAAATAATTTAATACAAGCTCTTTTCTAATATTTCCAAAGTGTTCTAAATTCACTTTGATGGCTCCAATAGCCTGAGTATTTGGTATGACTCATCTACTTGGACCTATTTGAGACATTATTAGATGTAGGATATTATAAACTAAATTTTATAATCTCCGAACTACTACTTATAGATTTTGGTCCTCCCGCCAACTAAATTTTATAATCTCCGAACTACTACTTATAGATTTTGGTCCTCCCGCCAATCTCCAAAATCCAATAAGTCTTTTTTTTTTTTTTTAACTTTTCTTCAGATGGAACTTTATTTATATCAGCTAATGTATTAACGTGACTTACGTTATTATGTCTTTCTACAAATTAGGCATGTGGTCATGAACACTTATTACTTCTAGTGAAAATTATTCAATAAAGAACAGCTAGAGGTACGCCCTGTGTGATCGAGGATATTTAGGCTCTTAACAAGAGGCAGTCCCGATCATTCTTACAAAATATGTAAACTTCGATGGAAATTACTAGGTTTCAAACATATTAAACTAAAATACAATTTAGTCAGTTAGGATTTAGCAGTGGTAGCTTGTGTAAGAATGATCGGGACTGCCTCTTGTTAAGAGCCTAAATATCCTCGATCACACAGGGCGTACCTCTAGCTGTTCTTTATTGAATAATTTTCACTAGAAGTAATAAGTGTTCATGACCACATGCGGCCGTATTTCTACAAGGACAACAAAATGAGCAAAGAGGAACTAGACAATTATAATCTTGTAGCTGCACGTTATATTATGCGTTTATTTAAAAATACATTACATCCATCTGCAACGTATTGGCTTCATCAAGTACATACTCGCTTACGATATAGATTCCTTATTGATAGGTGGCAACAACCTCATACTAGATTCACTCTGGCGAAAGGGAGTGATGAATATCTTGAATCTACCTACTTTGAAAGAGCACCTTTTAGACACATGGGAACAGTTTTGTGAGCAAAAAAAAGTTGAGAAAGGAGGCAACAAAGTGGAAGTTCTCCACGAACAGTGCAGGAAACATGGCTTCTTTTATGTTGTGCCTCTGCGTGCACGATTCGGTCAAAGTGATAATCGCGTACGCACAGGGGTTGGACTTGAAAGACTGCTAAGTATACTATCAAACTTTTTAATAACCAAACCGTCAATGAGAGTTGTAGCCGAATTGGTGTATAAGAGCGAGGATGTACCACGAGTGTTGAAAGAGTTATATAAGGTCAATAAAATGTTCTTTGGGCAACCTGTATATGATCTTAGATTAGAGAAGTTTGTATCATTCATACATAATGTACCTCAATGGATACTAGAAGGATTAAAGAGCAGTGGATTTCCAGAAACATATTTGCTATGACCTGATATAGTCATGACAAACCCACATGTTGCTACCAGATGGATAGAAGGATACTATGATGTATCCTCTCACCCCAATAGCTCGAAACCCTCTCCATACTTACCATGGATGAGAGAATCTGAGATGGCATCGTATGATAGCATGCGACTAAGTGATCTAAGACGGCATGCTATATCTATCGGATTTACAATAGCTGAAGGTACCAACCGTGTAGAGCTTGTGCAACGATTAAACGTTCATGATAGCAGTAGCCAAAGTGCGTTGCTTGATTCATTTGAAGTTTGTGAGGATCCAACTGAACTACTCAATGATTCCGTCAGCCGCCAAAAGACACTCCTCTCGCAATTAGAGAGCTTACATTGGATTGAATACACACAAGCCACACTTAAACACGAGAAAATTGATATTGAATCATGGGTTATCGCTAAGTACTTCAAAAAACACAAGGTTCTTACCGTGCGCTCGACGGTACAACAAGAAAGGAAAACGGTGACACTCACAACTGCATTAGGTATTCCTATAGCAGAAAATAGCTCTGAGGATAACTTATTCTATTTCTACGTTGGTGCAAGCGTTGCATGACCGAAACAGACATGGACGTGTTGCTAAAAATACAAGTATGTGTAGATCCTAAAACAAAGGAACGCGTAGCTGTAGTCATTGAACATGCAAAGTGCATGTTATCAGTGAAGGCGTTGAGAACAGGTACTAGAGAGAAAGGTTTGCGACCATGCCATTATAGTTATAGCTGTGTGCACGTGAGAGCTGCGCTGGAGAGAATGTTTGAAATCAGATCCAAGGAAAGCACTGACGAGGAAAATACGTGGCAGTTTAAGGAAAGAATAGCTACAATTAATGCGAATGAACCGTTCTCGAATTTGTTACGAGACTTTCACGACATTGCTGATCAGGATATTCAATCTGCAGCGGCACAGACATGCTACGATGTCTAGAGAATGACACCTATAAGTCTCAGACCACAACCAATAGATATAGCAGAGGAAAGCGAGCTTAGAAAGCTATTACTGGAATATAGGAGATTAAGATTGTATAATGAGACCAAACCTGTGCGAGATAGAGGCTTGAAGATAGATACCATTCTACTGTTCAATTGAGAAGGCATCTATCTTCTTCATTTCAGTATCACGCTTTGTCATTGCAACTTACCAGTTATGGCTTCATGGTTTTAGATTCACAAAGCCACGTACACACTGGGTTTCTTTGTCCGCCAAAACTATCTCAGATGCTGTTATATACCTTAGTTTTGTGTCAAAGGCAGTATAACTCTCCAGCTCGTCCATAGAGCGTTCAATATTAAACCTCTCGCGCGCTACGTTGCGATCGGCAACAGTACGTCTTCGCTTAAAGACGACTTGGTTGTTCTGTTGTTTTCTCGGGGTCACAACGCAAACATTATTCCTTTACAATTCATTCCTATCCGTTAGACCTTCATCATACATGTATAGAACTGGTATTTTATCACTTTTGAGCATAACACCATACATCATTAACGAGTGTATACCATTGTCGGTGGCAGCGCCTGGGAAGCCAAGAGATACTTGGCAGATGTACGATGCTGTATCTGTGATGACGTTATACTTCATTGTTTCATGTTTTTTTATAATCGGAATGTGATGCGATATGCAATGATGGGCACTGCGCATACAGATCTTCCACTATTTGCTCTGTGGCGTCTCCAATGTATATAGCACTGTCTATTGTACCTAAAGTAGTCTTCGTTCTTGGGGCAAGAACAGTTTTGCCCTGAGCTGCCGAATAGAATGGCATTATACTATCAGCTATATCAGCACATGCATATAACCAAGCTGGGTACAATTTCCTTGCAGTGGACTAACTAATCCCAAGCTCGTCTGCTGCTTTAGTTATTTTAGCACGCATATAACGCAGCCCATATAAAAAGAACACGAACTGTTCAAAAGGTGCCAATGCACGCGTGCCCGTCCGGTTTCCAGGCACATAGCTGCTTCTGGTAGCAGAATCTTTTGGCGATGATTCTTTATCATCATCAGTGTTCTTGCTTCTGGCCATGTCTTTGGCTACTAAACCCTTAATGTGCTTAACACACACGGCATCCCATATCTGTAAATTCTCGCATCTGCCCTTATAGTTAATTATCTTAAATACTTGTTCTACTAGCTCAAAGCGTTTCTCCCCAAGGTATTTCAAACATTTGCTATCACTATCTATGCAAGTGTTTATGAATGCTGATGGCTTTTGTGCTGTTATCACGGGTGTCTGTTCCAGTGTGAGCATCTGAAGTTCATGAACAGTACAATGGAATGGTGTTATTTCAGTGTTTCTTCCACTGCTCGTAGCTGTGAGTATACTATTATTACGTATAAATTGCATGCAAGCTCGGTCAGAAGGTGTAGTTGAAGATCTAGACGTTGTTTTCGGTTGTAAGTGAACTAGAGTAAACGACGGCATAGCCCCGGGTACGAGAGTCTTTCGTTTCTCATTGTTCTTAATGTATTCAGTGGGAAAGTGGTGATTAGCAATGCGATACTTCCTTTTTGATGTGTGATCGTTTAAGTTGTAGATATCGGTCTCTTAAGGCGGTATAAACATCATAGAGCTACTAAACGTTATAAAATCTTAAAGTCTTTTAATAAGTTTTTTAATACGAATTTTAGTCTGGTAATAAAGTTAGGTATGCCTCATAGAAATCAGCAATACTCTGGGGGATTGTGAGGCTGAGACATTGCCTATATATCATCCTCCCAGTACTGATTTCGCCGAAGGGATTTTATTTATGTTTTCGTTATCGTTATCGTCGAAACTAGTATTACTTGTTTCGTCGCACGAATTACTAAAACTAGTAAAATCCTATCTTTAGAAAAAAAAGTAAAAAAGTAAAAAATACTCTTGATGTCCTTAGTTATTGTCTTAACCAATAACTGGCCACTTATCAAGAATCACCGACTTGCCATCATCAGACTGGCACATCTGGTTGGCTGAGCGGAGGTCAAACTAGGTAACCATTAAGGGTCCCTAGAAACCTATGTTCGGTTGAGCCATCTCGCTACCGAAGTATTCAGATGTATATTTTGGAGTGTTTATTTAGGCCTCTTAATAGACCTACTCCAAATCTACTCTTTGGCCTTTTTCACAGTCCCTTTCATGAGTCGAGGCCAAAATATCTTGATTTGTAAAATGGAAAAGGTACTTGTAAATAGAACCGTTAAAAATCTTTTAATACACGTGCTTTTAATAGTACGTTTATAATTTACATACTGCTTAAGAGTACGTTTATCAACATAAGAGTCTAATGTGGAGGCTGGGCTATTACACAGCCCCCACCCAGCTTTGAAATCCAAGAGAGGCTAGTTGCTCACTCAAGCTGATTTTGGATTTGCAAAGCGAGAAAGGAAAAACGGGTCGAAAACATTAAGTAGCATAACATATAGTTAATGTTTCTCAGGCGGAGAAGTTAAGCGTTCTCGGTTACCCTGTGAGTTTTGGGCTTAGGTCCAGTAGGTCCGTGGTGGTCGACTGGACGTTTCTTACGTTTCATTGTCTTTGGGACGTATGAAGGATGAGCAGTAAAGCTCGGGATAAATGCTGTAGGTGGGTAAGTTTTAACTTCCGTACCTTCAGATGTTGGGAACATGCTGTCTTTATCAGCTTGTGACTTATGTAGGTGTTTACGCCATTTTCTATTAAAGGATTTTAAATAGTCTTGATTGTCAAAGCGTCTGAAGTTAACTCAGCGATCGTACCGTCTATAAAGCGTGTACGATAGTATGCGTAACCTTCCTTATCCGTTCTCCATATTATGTCCTTAAATTCAGAACGATCAAGAGGGGCATTAGAGTCATGTCTTCTTGCAAGTATAATCTCAGTAGTCGGAATACGACTTGTGCCTATATTAAGCGCACTAGAACCATCGGGGTTATTAACCTCGTACGTTCCGCTTTTAGTGTCTGCTACTGAGATTATATATGGACCTATCCATTTAGATGTTAATACAGTAGCATCAGAGTTGCGTTGACGGATGTTAACTCTGTCACCAACCTGATACTCTGCTATCTTCTTGGTAGTGTTCCATCTGTTTTGCCTTTTTAATAAGGCTATATTACGTGTTTCTCGCAAACAAGGGTATACAACGTTATGTATACGTCGTACCTTTTCTAACCATAGTAACTCATGGCGATCAGGTTCATCCTTGTTATAGGGTATTTGTAACTCACTGTATCTGCCACGAAAATAGTGAGCGGGTGTAGTTCCTGTAACCGGATCAGCACACTCGTTCATTTGTGTTTGTACCCATTTAAGATGGTACGGCCAATCATCTGCATCATCCGTTAATGCAGTGCGTAAGAAGAACTTAAGTCTTCTATGGCGCGTTTCATTTGCGCCTTGCGTTTGCGGTTTATATGGCACACATCTCTTATGGCACATGCCTGATACGAGTACTAATGATTTCATAATGTCATCACAGAACTCGCTACCGTTATCAGAGCACATAATACCTGGCCACCCGTGTAATTCTGCCACGGTCTGCGTACTTTTATCCTTAAGAGGGTAAAGTAAGTTAAACCGTGACGCCACATCAAAGAAGTGGCATACGTAACGGTCGCCTGAGTGCTCGGACGTAGGCAGGTCAACCAGATCAATGATGACCCTGCGCCATGGGACATCTTCGGTCACACTCTTAAGCGGTGCGAACCCATAGCGCATGATCTGATTGAGATCACAGTCTGTGCATGACTGATATACTTTGTCAACTAAAGTTGCCAACTTGGGATGCGCTATCCCACTTCGTTTAGCATCTTTAAGTGCTTCTACTACGTTTTGGTGCTTCAGCTTATGATTTTGCATCAGCCAAGAGAGAATGTTATCATCATTCTGCTCTTCCAGTATAAAGGTAGGGTGTTGAGAATCCACTTGCGTGTTCTCTACGTCTGTTGTGTTCACAGACTCCTCTCTTCCTTTTGTATGCGCATCTTTAGTGCGTTCATAAAAATATGCTACACTTGACTTGTTTATTAGTCGTAATTTGTGTGCATGTAAATCAGGGTTCTCGTTCATGGTGTCTTAAAGACTTCGGGCTTGGACTTTGTGTTATTAAATAAAGTCCTAGCTAGAGACTGACGCTTCTTAACAGTGTAGTCAGTAGTAGATTGTATTTCTTGTGCACAAACTTCAAGTGTTGTGTTGTCTTTGAACTGGTTAGCGTTCAATTTGGTAGAGAGTGGAATCTCTGATTCTTTGACCTTGTTAAGGAAGGTCGCAGAAGGGGTCCATGAGGTTGTACCTATAGAACCTATACGACATATTATAGTATGTCTCCAGGGCGACTTTTGGACTGCTCGGGTACCCTGATAGAGGAAGGTATCTACTTCCTATCTAAATATATTGGCTCGCATTGTATCATGCTTATTAATTTATTGAGCCACGGATCTAATTTCCGTAGGGGACAACACAACGTTAAGGTAGCTTTATGTATCTGAACGTAGTTTAATAATTGGGCAATTATCTGCCACGGTGGATTAGCCCACGCGTTATGTTTGGAGAGATCCAATTGAAAGGCATCTCCTAGAGGATGATTTAACGTCCTGTAATCTTTTAATTGCGCGTTATGATGCGCGGCGAACATATCTATAGTATGCGGGCCGAATGTCTTTTGTGCTAACTCAAACCATCTTGGATTACATCTTCAATCAGTGGCTAAGAGTTCGCGGACTGACTTATTAAAGTCTGGTACAAACCTGGACAACATATCCGGTAAGTGGTTATGTATGTCTGGTAAATGTTTTATATCAGAGTGAAATTTTGATATTGTATCATGCCATCTGCTCAATAATTGAGAGTCCGGCTTCATTTCTTTCATGTATTGAAGAGACTTTTGATCACACATCAGCGTAAATGATGTTCCATAGGGGTAATCTCTAAAGTGTGTCATAGCTGTTACTATAGCTAATAATTCTTGTTTAACAGTTGGATAATTCAACTGTGATGCATTCATAGCACGATTAAAGAATTGTATGTATCTAGGTTTATTATCTATAACCTGATACAATACTCCTCCTAGTGCTAGGTCTGATGCGTCCGTTGCTATTTCAAACGGCACGCCATCAACTGGTCCTTGAACCACAGGTGCTTGTTGTACTGCGTGCTTGAGGATCTTAAACGCCTCATCACACTCTTTAGTCCATAGCTCCCCTAACTTACCTTTGTGACATCTTAAGTGTCCAAAAGGTTTTAAGTAATCTGCTAAGTGTGGAACGCCATCTGAAAAGAAGTTTACGAATCCACACATGCTATTTACATCTCTCCCGGTTTTTGGAGTTCTCCAATCTAAGAGATGTTCTACCTTTCCGGGGTCGATTTTAATACCTTCCCCTGAGATTCTATACCCTAAGAGTTGAATCTCACTCATAGCAAAATGACATTTCTTCTCATTAATTTTGAAGTTCTGTTCATTTAATCTTTGTAGTACTCGTCTGACTAATGCTTCGTGTTTGACTTTAGTCTTTGAGAAGATGACTATGTCATCTATGTAGACTTGCACGTTAGGCATGTCTGCAAACATTTCCTCCCAATACTTGTTGGAAGAATGCTGGTAGGGAGTGTCACCCAAAAGGTGCGCCCTTAAAGCGATATTGTTTACCCTTCCATGTAAAACTAAAGTATTTACGGTGGGGTTCATATACCTTCATTTGGTGGTATCCTTGTGTTAGGTCTATAGTTGTAAATACTGTAGCACCTTCCATTCTTCTTAACAACTCGTTTATACGAGGTAAGTAAAAGCTATGAGTTGGCAATAATTTATTTATTGGACTCATATCTAAACATACTCTGACCTTCTTAAATGAACCGTCAGAGTTATGTTGATCAACGGCAAGTAATGCCAAGTTTACTGAAGTTTGTTGATAGTTTATTTCTATCACTCCATCTGTTAACCATTTCTCGACTTGTTCTTTTTTTACGGCTTCGTGTCTCCAAGATACATAGTTTCTTGATGGACACTTCAGCTGAGTAAAGTCTACCTTGGTTAAATCTAAACTAACATATCCGTCGTTAAAACGGAACTTAGCCCAGTCAGTGATCTTAATCTTCTTATTTACTAAGATTAGATCAATGATCTTTTCCGCGAAGTCAGGTATTAATTCCTTGACTGTGTCGGATGGTGGTGTATATGGTTTCAGACAATTATCGTCTGATTGATCCTTTAATGGATCTACATTGTTCGGTAAACCAGTTACGGTTATACCTAATGTAAGTAAATCACTCATTCCGACGATAATGTCGTACTTCTGTGACATCTTTACTATCACAGCTTGGGTTGTAATGTGGCGATGGTCGGCTAATGAGATTTTAACATCGGTAGCCATCGTATCGCACTTGGAAGTCTTCTCATCAGCTAATATAAGGTGAGTAGTTTGTGTTCTACGTTTGATATCTTTCAACAATGTAAAGCGATCGGATATACATGAAATTTCTGAACCAGGATCAATCAACGCAAGGACTTTATTTCCGTTGCAATATACAGGGATTATTACACGCTCGTCTAAAGAGTCGTTGTATTGTCTTTGTATAGATTGAACCCGGTAGTACCTTCATTCCAGTTTGATATCTGGTTTCCGGTCACATGTCTTGGCGTGATAACCGTTGGTTTTCTCACACTTGTCACACTTATTAATAAAGTGTTTGCAAGTAGCTGAGTTGCCGCCCGTTCCAATAAACGTTCGGGGCAAGCTGATACATATCGTATCCGTCGGCACACTTCTTAACTTGCTTGTATAGTGCTTCCTTCTCAGCACGTACCCTTTTATAAGGCCGTGAGTGCTGCACTGATTCACGCGGACGAACATTCGGACGTTCGTTAGATGTATGTCGGGATACATACCCTTGATCTATCTGATCACGTGGTTTCTTAAGAACTACCTTCTCTCTCGAGGTTACTCGATCAGAGGGATACGTGTCGGAAACAGTTTCATAGAACTGATTCCAGCGCAGTCGAGTCAGGTGAAACTTCTTCTCCTGTCCTTTATCTCTTGTTTCGTTCGCATACTTGCGACGTAGCTCGAGGTAAAGGCTCTCGATTTTTACTGTCTATGTTCATACAGAATACATGCATTGCCAACAACTCATACCAGCGTGGTTTGTCATCCCTCTTAATATCAGGTCTGACAAGGTCCGCATCGAGTTTTAGAATATAGCTCAAGATGCTAGTATTCACTGTTTTAACATTTTTCAGTTAATTAGTAGTTACAGTAGTGTACTGCTTCTAGACTGTCTAACATCGATTTACTATCCAGCAAATACTATGGCTAAGGGTGTAGAAATACGGCCTCCGGTCAGTCTAAAATATCAAGATCAATTGAGATAATACATTGGTTTTATTTGTATTTTAAATAATTTAGTACAAGCTCTTTTTTCCAATATTTCCAAAGTGTTCTAAATTCACTTTGATGGCTCCAATAGCCTGAGTATTTGGTATGACTCATCTACTTGGACCTATTTGAGACATTAGTAGATGTAGGATATTATAAACTAAATTTTATAATTTCCGAACTACTACTTATTGATTTTGGTCCTCCGCCAATCTCCAAAATCCAATAAGTCTTTTTTCCTTTTTTTTTTTCTTCAGATGGAACTTTATTTATATCAGCTAATGTATTAACGTGACTTACGTTATTATGTCTATTTACAAATTAGGCAAGTGGTCATGAACATTTAGTACTTCTAGTGAAAATTATTCAATAAAGAACAGCTAGAGGTACGCCCTGTGTGATCGAGGATATTTAGGCTCTTAACAAGAGGCAGTCCCGATCATTCTTACACAAGCTACCACTGCTAAATCCTAACTGACTAAATTGTATTTTAGTTTAACATAGTTTGAAACCTAGTAATTTCCATCGAAGTTTACATATTTTTTCAGTTATTTAGTAGTTACAGTAGTGTACTGCTTCTAGACTGTCTGACATCGATTTACTATCCAGCAAATACTATGGCTAAGGGTACTTCTAAAGGCAAGGGAGCCGCTAGCTCTAAGCCTGCTAAGCCTGCCGAGGTTCCTGAGGTCCCTGTGGAAACACCTAGCCTGTCTGGAGTTGAGCCTGCCGAGGAAACTGTTGGGGAAGCAAATTCTGAGGTTGGTACAGAGGATTATTCTGAGGGATGACTCGTCGGATCCTAAAGCCTTGGAAGAAGAGGTATCTACTACCGCGGAAAGGCTCGCCAGCGTCCGTGTATCACCTAGGAGTGAAGCTCAGGACCCCAGCTTGCCACCTGACCACGTGCCGTCAAATATTGGGGATAAACGTCGAAAGGCTGGAAAATTCGTAGATACGAATGTCGGGGGCATTATAACTCCACATCTAAAGGACACTCCAGCACAAATCCGGAGTGAAAAGGAAGTATTGGACCTGTCCGAAAATTTCGGTTTCGCCATCGATGGAGAAGCCATTCCATTCAGCTCAAATCTTGGGGCCGAAGCTGAGGACGCCATAACTCGACAACGAGTGGTTGGATCCTCTCAATCTCGACGTCATTTGAACCGCACTGAAGCGCTCTTGAAGGAGCTAGCGGCAGCAGCAGCAGTTGTGGACCCCTCTATCGTGTCCCACTTGGCTGATATTCTTCCTATACCGAAGAAGAAGAAAAAATTCGGGCCGAGTTTCGAACCCGAGACCTTCTGGTTTACCAGCCAGTATAAAGTTTACTACTAAGCCAGTTACCACTGGCGAGAGAGAAAAATATTTCAAAATTTAATCTCTATAGCTTTGATGCTACCATTGACCATCCTCTTGACAAACCTAACCCTGTCAGAGGATATGATCGTATGGAACTCGATGAGGCTTACCATCCTCGTAATATCGACCCTCATTTGCCAACCAACCCTGGTAATCACGATTTTGGCAATCGCTACACCAGTACCTCGTTAGAGAGTTCCCGCTCTAATCCTGAGGATGAGGAAGTGAGAAACCAGACATACTCTCGTCTCAGGCTATTACGCTCTGGTATGCAAGTCCTTGAGGACCGTCTATTGAATGACTCTGACCTTGACGATAGGAAAGCGGATAACATTCTGCCATCTAATCGATAACAAGAGAAAGGAAATAGACACCATCTTGGCACTAGCAGCCCGTAGCACTGAGCATGATCCTCGTGAACACTTAGAACCAAGCTTTATAAAGCAGCTAGGTAACGCGCAGGCTGAGGTCGATTTCTCTACTAATGAGAGTACAGTGGAGACACTGAAGGCCTTCGACCAACTTAAGGAGTCTGCCAGCCTTAGGGATAAGCAGATGATGAATGCCTTTATTCATTTCTGTGAGCCAGGTGAATGGCGAACTATCTTGAAGGCTCATGAGCCCAACTGGAAAGTCCTACCCTGGCACCAGTTGCGTGATAATATACTTAACACCTTTTTTTGAAGATGCACGTGACCGTGAACTTTTAGAGTCTCGCAAGTTCTTTTGCGAACGATACCACTTTCGAGGTGCTCTAGCTCATATGACACATATGAATACTGGATGGGTGGTCGTACCTATATCTGGCGAATATTTATCAATTTGTCAGATGATGGAGACTCTGGAGCTAACCTTCTTTAAGAAAGTCAATGATGACATCATCGCCTATGGTGATTTGGTGATCTATGCCTTGGTCTGTCTTTTTTGAGAAGATAGTACACAAGCATACCAATTCCTCTACTCAGAGTACTTAGTACCACGAGCTACACCCAGCCCACTAAGCGAAACGCAGTAGAGATCAATACTGCGCGTAGTACTAAGAAACCTCGCACTACTACTGAGGGGGGTACTGGCTCTACTTCTACCGAACCGAAAGGTGATAAGAAGGTGAGAGCGCCTTGCAAGAAGTGTGGTTACAACCTCACAAAACGTAATGGCAAGTGGAATGGTAGACACGACCCTGTTATGTGCACCAGGCAAAGCCAGATTTTGGACACTATATGAAAGAGAGTGCTACTTGTAAGGGTACTAACGGTTGGCACAAAGAGGATTGCAAGGACTTACTACAGACGTCCAAGCACCGACAGTACCATATGTGCGCATTTTAGAGCAAGATTATGAGAAAATGTTCAATAAAATCTATACCAAAGGAGATGAACGTATCTTTCAAACAGTTTTTCGTAAATGGAGAAAAAAAAAGTTATGGCACTATTTGGTCCAGGGCTGAAGTCTCTGCTATCTCATGCCGAGTAGCCTACGCTACAGATATGGCTGTCCATAACGAAAACAACTGATTTAATCTTTGGGAAATGGCAAAGTTACTACTTGCGAACAAGCCATTGACCATGCACACATAATGCTGTCAGATAGAAGAGAAGTGAAGACTCACCCAATCGTTACTGACATGTCTCAGAAATACGATTTAATTATAGGTATGACTGATCTTCTCAGTTTAGGTATAACACTCACTGGTCTGCCTAATGGGCTAGACCCGAATAAAGATCAGTCAGATGATAATATGTTAAAGATACCTAAACCTCCGGAAGGTGAAGCAAAGGATACAGATTCCGCACTTCACCGATATAATTATGGACTTAATTATACAAAACAGGAAGATTGCAATAACTGACTGGTGTATGTTTAAGTTCTCTAATGGGTACGTTAGACTTGAATTTAACAAACGTCGACTTTCTAAGTTAAAGTGTCCTTCACATAACTACGTGAGTTGGAGACACAAAAGACGTTGTCAAAACCCAAATCGAAGATTGGTTAAAACAGGGTCTAATTGAAATCACCATGATGCAACCCCAGTTAACTTAGCTCTCTTGAGCGGTCGATCAATATAAATCTGATGGAACGTTTAGTAAAAAAACAAGAGTAGTACTTAGACCTGTCGCCAATCAACAAACTCAATTCCGCAACATAGTTTTCCCTTACCTAAGATAAGCGAGATACTACGCAAATGGAGGGTGCGACTATCTTTCCAAGATAGACTTTAAAAGCTGCATTCCATCAACTACAAATATATCAGCCTCATAGGAAATACTTTTCCTTCACTTGGCAAGGTAAGAAGTACCATTTTTAAGGTGCACCTTGAAGGCTTACACATGTTACCTCTTTCTTCCAACAAGTTATGATGGAACCATTTGCGGACCTGTCGTATGTATAACGTATCAGTCTATTTAGATGATATAGTTATCTTTACAAAGACAGCAATACGAACATGCTAAACTCTGTTAAAGAAGTCTCCAAAGCGACTTAATCATGCTAAAC
The DNA here is from genome assembly GCA_001586965.3 of Sphaeroforma sirkka. Taxonomy (NCBI): domain Eukaryota; class Ichthyosporea; order Ichthyophonida; genus Sphaeroforma; species Sphaeroforma sirkka. The sequence continues at coordinate 2,174 of LUCW03002110.1, read as the reverse complement.
TTAAGATTAACGAAGACAAGTGTTCTTTGCTAAAGATAATATACACTCTACTTGGCTACAAAGTATCTGCAGCAGGGGTAGAAATTGATCCTGGCAAGAAAACAGTTTCTGCTGATTTATCAACACCAATTACTGGAAGAGATGTGAACTCTGTGTGTGGGTTTGTTAACTTTCTCGGATTCGGTACCGCATCTTTCTCAGTACTTAAAGCCTTCAGTCACCCATACGGCCGCACAAAGGACCTTTGGGAAAGCTTTTGACCAAAGAATGTGATGATGCATTTAAACTAGTCAAAAGTAAAGTAATGGACGCACCCACCAATTCCAAGTAGCAACCGACGCTTCAGATCGAGCGGTAGGTGGAGTGTTTTACCAAACGATAAATGGTAAAACCGCGCTACATACAATTCTTAGCAAGAGTTATAATAAGAGTCAACGGAATTACCTGCACCGTTAAACAAGAGCTCTTTGTTACAGTTACTGCGCTAAGACAGTTTAAAGATCACCTTTATGGAAGTTACTTTACTGTCGCCTGTGATCAAAAGTCTTAAACATACTTAAAAAGATATGAACCCTGATTCACAGTTGCGTGAGCCGCTGGCATGACATTATTGCCAAGTTCGCTTTTAATATAACACACGTACCAGGAATACATAACCATCTTCCTGACATGCTCTCTCGACTTGTGCCCGACTACCAGAAAAACAGTCAAGGAGTTATTAGCAACCGATTGATGCTAAATAAGAAATGGTTTAACCCGCTCAATCAATGATGGGGTCCATTTTCTATCGTTGATATGTTCGCCGCAGAACATAACAAACAGGTTTCTGAATATAGGTCGTTGATTCCATCCTAAAGGTGATGCATTTCAGCTTGACTTATCAAAGCATAAATGCGTGGCTAACCCACCTTGTCAACTTATCGCACAGTTGTTAAATTTCATGTTAATATACTAAATCTACCATTACGCTGTGTTGTCCTTTACGTAACCCGACCCATGGATACGTGGATTTAATTAATATGATTCAAGACGAACCTATTTATGCCGACCGTGAAACCGACACGTTTTGTATCAGGGATCCTATTCTATTAAGAAGACGCCTTCTTGGAAACACACCATTGTTTGTCGCATTTGGTCCTGCAGGTACCACTAAGTGGAAACCTCAACCGAATTCTTAGCTAAACTAGAGGAGTCTAAAAGTGAGTTTGAACAAAAGCTTCAAGACTGCAAACACATGCACCCAACAAGATTTTGAATGAAGTCGAGGTAATGCCGATTTTCGAAACGGTATTAGATCGTAAAAAACATGGAACGAAGCTATGTGCTGCTGGAATCAAAATCTCAAAGCTCTAAGAGAACCAGAAGCTCGCAATTCTCTGACTACTTAAAGTGCTAAGTAAAGTGAACAGTTGTGAGAGTTGGGTGAAAAAACAACTCTGAAGAAGACACTTCAACAATCCAATGTTGTCAATTATGTATCTCAGGAGTTCACCCCTCCCTGATACTGAGAGGCTGTCTCTTTCCAACAGACTATGGTTCATTCACAGCCGCCAGCGTTACGCAGAATCTGACTGATTCTGAGGAGCTCGGAAAGTAGAGTTAAAAATTATACATAATTTCCTAACGCATCGAGCATATACATACTATAAAATGCATATTCAAAAGTAGGCTTGATCACCCGGCGCTGAAAGAAACCATACGTGAAGTATACCGACGCTGTACTGATTGTGAAAAGAACCAGATCAAGCGATACGGTTGGGCACCCCTAAAAAAAGTGTGACAGAAGACCAACCGATGCGCCGAGTCATAGTCGATTTGGTTAAACTCCCGCGATCCAAGCATACTGGCGATGTATATATCTGTCATTTCTTATGTGTGGCTTCGGGCTATAACTTGCTTTATGCAATACCGAACAAACGTCCACAAACAGTGGCAGAATTATGCTATCACGTCTTTAATGACTTCGGTTTCCCCGAGTACTATGTTCTGATAACGGTAGTGAGTTTTGTACCGACGTAATGGAGGCACTTATACTCGTATCAGGCATGACCCATAGGCGTGGTGTTCCTTACAAACCTCAAACGCAGGGTGCAAATGAGACACGTCATAGAGAACTTAAGAAACTCTTGCGTACCGCACTAGACGACGTTGAGGATATGTGGCCTATCATTTGA